>JASGXE010016580.1:0-19574 GCA_030068105.1 Sinentomon sp. SZTP_YWyxl
AGAGAAAACCCTGCAGGCCAATCCGGCCAATCTCCGTGATGCTGTAGCAATAGCCAAAACGCATGGAAGACCTGGCTGAGTACCAATCTCGGAGTAATCTGAATCATGTCTCCAATGGACGTCCCTCCAATCCTGCGCTCTCTGATACACGGCCAACGTCCTCCCAGGAAGGACATTCGCTGAATTCAGTGCAGCAGGAGGTCACCAACAACCTCCTAACCCTGGCGAAGGAGCTGGGAAATGTGTGTGTCATGATGCGGGGGGCCTACAATGCAACTCAGCAACCCCGGTTCCCCACGTTCTCGGGGCCTGCCCAGTTTCAGCACCAAAACACTCGCTTCACTCGATGACAAGGGCTACAAGACGTTAAGCAAGCAGGAGGTTCCGTGTGCAGCATCACACTGTGCACGTTAAAGAACACCTAGCTCCAAGTCCAAGAGAGTGGCTTGGCAGGTTACACAACAGAGAAGCCACATCTCACAAGTCACACATCACTGCTCTGCAGAGCATGACTCTCTCCGGGAAAACCTGCGGGTTGGCGTGTATACGCCGTAAAACTGGTTCGAGTCGTTTCAGTTGAATGCAGAGCAGAATTGGGCTACGATTATGGGGCATAGTTCTCCTTGCGAGCCCAAGGTGTGTGCAACAAGGTAAATGGTCGGACCACCAGCCGAATGGCTATCAGTCCAT
Organism: Sinentomon sp. SZTP_YWyxl; assembly: GCA_030068105.1. Classification (NCBI taxonomy): domain Eukaryota; kingdom Metazoa; phylum Arthropoda; class Protura; order Sinentomata; family Sinentomidae; genus Sinentomon; species Sinentomon sp. SZTP_YWyxl. The sequence continues at coordinate 691 of JASGXE010016580.1, forward strand.
ATGACTCCACGATGATGATGATGTTGGGTACACACCTGACCGAAACCTAAACATAAACCTAACCCAACTTTCCTTGCCACTATCATGTATGCAAAACTCCCTGTGCGGTTGAAGAGTGGATTTCAGAACACATTTCTTTTGTTGGTCATCATTTCTTTGGTGGGCATTTTCAGATGTCGGTTTCAGCAAAAAGTGGGCATCAATTTTTTCACCATTCAGAAGAATTTCTGGACATTCGGCTCAGATGGCTGAAAATAATGGGCAAGAACAAATACAAAGACTGCTCTGCCAGACAAAGACTGATATATTCTTCAGATGCAGCAAATTCCTCTCGCAAAATTCTAGGAATCTGAGGGGAAATTTGACATTTGCAACTGTGATCACTTAAAAAAAAAACAACGCAATTCTGGAGGAGAATGGCAGATGTTACCGGTTGATCAGAATTGCAGAATATTGGCTTATTTGATCGCAGCATTTGAAGAGAGGGAATTTGTGCAACTTGATTCCAAGAAGGATTTCCAGCAAGAACTTTGTCTTTGCCACAATCATCATGGCAATGAGAGCCATCAATGAACATTTCGTCAAGTTGGCCTAAGACAAAATGACATTTCGGCTCACGGTCACAAATTTCCATTGCCGACAGAGGCGCCAAAATTCCAAGGATTGCATGATTTTCGTTTCCCGAGTGTTGGTGTTTCGCGAGTAACGGAACCCTTTTCTCCTTTTTGTTTTTGTCGAAGCCACCCAAAGGGAAATTGCTTCAATGTTTATCAATCGCTTCCTTCTTGGACAAATAGCCCCATGGCGGATGGTTGTACCGAAAAAATCTCACGAAAATAGCCATGTGGTTCCGGCGAGGTGCTGGCATAGCGGCATACCAACGATGCGATGCACCTGACCAGTCTTCGCAAGTGATCCCAAGTGGGTTTCGTGTTTTTCATTCAAACCTGCCAGTCAGGCCCCTGTTCGGTCTTTAATGTGTGCGTTCTATCCTCAGTGTTCACGCTGAACAAGGGACCTCCTTAGTCCTATCCGAAGTGCGTTTCCAGTCGACACGAGTCAAAAAATCTCCAACAGGATAAACAGGTAACATCGACTTTGGAGTGTTGCCATTCCCTGATCCCTCAAAAGAGTTACATCGCCAACAACACATCACACATCAATGGATGAGTGAACCACCCAGGAAGTGTAATGTTGTTGTTGGAATAGGGAATGGTAATACCACGCAATAGATTTACAAATCATTCACTGTTATTTTGTTGCACAAATGCAAGGATATCTGCACCAAGGTAACTGCTCTGAAGCTGGAGCACTGGAGCAGAGTGCCTTGAATGTTTTTTTTTTCAAAGCACTCTGACTGGAGCGTCTCACCCGGAAGCCTGATGCAACTCTAGCTGGGTGAGGGTGACTGATTTCTTTACCGATTTTATTTTATTTTGTGTTTTCTGACATAAGCCCGGTGGAGTTACGTAACACTAACGTGTTTTCTTACACTCGACCAGCAAAGCAAGAAATTAGCAACATTATATCAAGGAAAAGGCAAGATAAACATTTTAAAACGGTGTGTCAGACTTGGACAAACAAAAAATCCAGAATTTTCTTCTTGAATTTCGAAACATTTGGAGAGCTTGGAATTGCAAGCGGGATAGAGTTCCATATGGTGGGGGCCAGATAGGAAAAGGAATCCCTCGAACAGTGAAGTTCCATGATAAGGGATAACAAGGTTTCCATTTTTGCAAATGTGTGTCATGGACATGAACACCGCTTAAGAGGTGCTCTAAAAGGCAGCTTGGCTGTTTAGATCCAAGTACTTTATAAGGATCGGGGGACTGGGATGGAATGGACTGAGGTAGAAGTGGACTGAGGCAGAATTGGACAAAGGATGGAGTTTTGGAGGGATTTTTTTGCATGGAGGTGGTAGCTTACACTTGTCCCAACTTAACGTAACCTAACCTGACCTAACCCAACCCAACCCGGAGAAATTGAAAAAATCAGCCTCCAAAAATGCAAAAATTCTGCCTCAGTCACCGGTCCCCTTTATAATGAAGTGGCATCATGGAATCTACATCTCAGAGTGCCGGACAATAAGCCCAATGCAAACCTGTCAGCACTTACATGGTCATATTTTCGACTGATGAGGGCCTCAGTGAGGCAAGGTTGGCAACACCTTGGTTTTAATCTGACTTACTACAGCAGACATGAAAGGCATCAAAAATTTGTCGTAGGCAGGTTGCAGGTCAGGTCAACTTTCATTTTGAAACAGCAAAAATAAACCGCAAATCATGTCCGTAAACATTGCCTCCACACGTTGTTACCCTTTTGTCTTTGATTGACAGACTGGCAAGTTGAATCAACAGCGAAGTATCGATGATCATTTCGTGCCAAAAACACCAACTGCTGGGAAGAAGCAACTGCGGACATCCCATTTTCTCGGGTGCTATAATAACATGGGGTAGTTTTATAACTTTTGAGCACTTGAGAATGTTGTGCAGAACCTCCGACCAACTTCCAAATTGAAAGAGTTGTACAAATGGCGAAGGAAATAACATTTGACGGGAGTCAAACACAGACCAGCAAATGAATCGGCCCGGCCGTCAGCATAGAACTTCAGTGACAACGGAAAGTCCCAGAAAATAAGAAAAGTGACTCAGCAGTCGGGTGGATGAATTTAGCTAGAATGCTCAAGGAAAGTTTGCTCTGCAAGCACTTTCCAGTGACATTTAGTCAGCATCTTTGATCTTGAACACAACAGCAATGAAGTCAATTTGTGTTAAAAGAGGCCACGACAACAAGTCAGAGGGAATGTTTGCCTCCGAGTTCAGAGGGAAATGTCGTCGTTTCAAGTCATGAAAAGATTTTCCTCAAAGCTTGGAGGCAAGCGACCACCTCACCCTCACCTGTGTCACATGGTAAATTATCAGCGAAACAGGAATCAGGATACGAATAGAAGGTGGAAGGTTTGCTTTGGTTGGGGACATTTCAATTTCACGTTATCAAAAAGTTTTCTGCATTCCAACAAAATGACACTGGAGACATCTGCGTTGTTTAATGAGAACCAAAAATACTTCTTGCAACCACCCACATGGTCTCTCTCTGCTGTGAGAAAGGTGTGCACAAAATGGAATCGAAATATTGTGACACCTTAGTCCAGTGAGGATGGCTGCAGGAGTCGATGTGAAAAAGGCCAGGCAAGGGAAAGCCCGGATGGCAAAAATGCACTTTGGATAAAGAAACCCAGCTGCACCTTCCGCCTTTCTTGGGCGTGGATTGCTCACAATTGCCACATTTCACTTCTCACCCTCACGGCAGAGAGATCAGAGTCCAGGACGCTTGAACTGGACAAAAATGGAAACGAAAAAATAACTGTCCATTTTCCTCTTGAGCAAATCTGGCGAAATTTGATGGGAAGCAAGAATACCTTTTCCATCACCCCCTTTGCTCCAAGGCTGGTCAGCACTGCCGTTAGAGGAACAATTCCGAGAAAAAACGTTCTCCAAAACATTGTCCATGTCTGGTAATGACGCATTCATGTTTTTGGGGTTGGGGCAATATGTTTGCACCAGAAGATCATGAATATATTTTGGGTTTGATGGAGTTAGGGAAACTCAGGAAAAGGCTTAGAATAACTGACCATGTCGCCTCGGGGAAGATTTTGCTAGCGAAAGGTCTCGGGCGATGCTATTTACCTTCAGTTAAAACCAAGAGAGCAGAGAGTGGATCAAAGGTCCTCAATTAACAAACATAACCATCCTCAGTTATTTCATGTAAGGCAGAGGTTCAGAATTCCCGACTATCGGAATCGCACCCGACTTTTCTTGTCTTCGGGCTCTCTTCCAGGCGTTTGAAAAACAACCAGAATTGGAAGCAAGACCACTTCAGATAAATACCGAGGAGTGAGAATGTGGATACTGTTTGCAGTGTCACCTGCCTACATGCTGCCCTCTCAAAAACAAGACATCGAAAAGCAACCAAGATACGTGGTATGTCCGTAAAGTTTTTGACATCGACTATACGGATCTTAGGAAAAGGTTTCTAATCTTCACTGGTTTTCAATGTGATCTTCTCTTAGTTCTATGCACCACTGGCAAAGATCGTGCAGGCCCCACACATAATGTAAGTTTGAAGCTTTCATGCTTGTCCTCGAATCAAGCAATTTTGACAATGTTTGCCTCTGGGTCACCATTGAAGGAGGACCAGGATGAGTTTCATGATACTTCCACGTTGGAATTATCTATCCAAATCGCAAATGAAGGTGAATTACCCCCAAACATTTGCACCATACGGATTTGGATTGCCATCTCTGTCTTCCCGTTAAAGTGCAGTCACATCACATCGGCTCCAAGTTTGCATTTTTTCGATCCTCACGGAGGTTAGTGGAGGTAGGTATAGAATTGGCAACAATTCTGCATGAAGAACACAACACTCCGAACCAAAGATATGGCAAGTGAACTCTCAAGTGAGCTCTCAAAAGACTACGTTTAGTTTTAAAATAGTTAAACTATTGAAAAACAAATCCTCATATCTGATGCTAAAAACGTTCCGGACACCCTGCGTAAATAGACATAGTGTGAGGCTTAAATGAGACAAAAACAATCATAACAGGAGGAAAAAAAACATTCTTGTGTTGTGAGCAACAAGTGTCAAAAACAGTTGTGCACATCAAAAAACACTCGGAGCACATCCATCAGAAAGGACACAAGCAAGCAAATATTTTTCAGGAGTGCAAACAACAGTTTTCAGGAGCGTGGGAAGACCTCAGGCACAGAGGAGCCCAGGTGAACAGATGTGGGCATCTTTCCCAAGCGTGCTCCATTTGATTGTCCAGGAATATTTTTCAGGGGTGAGGAGGGGGCTCTTCCAAGTAAAGAAACCAGGAGGAGACCAGCTGTCCGTTCTGAAAAATTCTGCAAAATTTGGAATTGCCATTTTTGAACCAAAAGTATACAGCTTTCTTTCGTTTGTTTTTTGTCTTTTCAAAATTTGCAACAGCAATAACTTGAGTTTGAAAAGAAATTCTCTTCAAAACAAGCCTGTGTGTTTGACACAGTGTTCTTAAGACGCCAGATAAAACAACTTTGCACACATTTCGGATTGACACCTTCCGAGTCCCCAGCCGTTCTGTGGAGACATGCCCTTTGCTCCCTCCAGATGCACACATATTATTTGCCCCACAGCATTGCAGCCGAAGACATCGAAAATTTCATTCTGGGCAGTTTTTTCCTCAAAAAAACCCCATTACAATAAAATTCTCATAAAACACATACCGCACCGTTGGTAAAAATTTATTTTCAACAACAATTCAGTTCACTTGTAAACAAAAATAAATACATTTATAAATACAGATAGCACATTCAACGAGCAGAACCTCGAGACTCACAACCTTTAAATGCTCCAACTTTTGCATGTAAAAGAGCAAAACAACACAGAACAAGGAGAATGTCAATGGGAGGGAGCAAAAAGGAAACAGTCTCTTGATTCCTGTTTCTTGGCTGAAAATCGTCCCGTTTCTTGGATGCAGTGGCATTCTTCATTTCAGCTTGCAATAAATGGGGTTTCAAAGCAAGTGCCAGCTCCCTTGAAGTCGGCGAAAGCGGTTGGGTTAAGTTTGAAAAAAAAACCAAACCTAACATGCCGAACCAATGCCCATGCTTTCAAATTTTGATGTTTGTTCAATCGCTGAACTTTCAAAACTCGGCTGCGGTAATCACCATTGCCAGTTCAGCCAAGAATCCAAGAAACAGAAATCCACAGAGATCAGCAAAGCTGAAGCATTGACATTGCATGTTCATAGATAACCAATTTGACACGAATCAGATCTCATAATCAATTTCAGGCGTGACCTTTCTGGGTTGTTGCCCCCTCGTTGACGAACAACAGACCGTTCGTTAATGGAGGGCTCAATACCCCCGAAACGTCACACCTCAAAATGGTTTGGAGATCCGAATTGCGTCAAGTTCATTGTTTATATTCTGTGACCTCGGGATATTCATGACGGAAGCAACCAAAACCAGGTGTTTCATTGTGAAATTGAAGAATCTTAGGAGTCGTAAAACCGTAGACAACAACGTGTCCACTGAAAGGATGACCAAGAACTCCTGGAAGCTTTAGGCAAACACAAAACAGACTCAACTTTCGACTCGACGCCCAGCGAAAAGGAAGGATCAGGGCTTAAATTGAGCAGGCTCCCTCGAGCTCTCAGAGCCGGCCGCCCCTGGGGGTGCCGTCTGCCCTTTTTCTTTTGAGAGGTGGCAGCCCTTGCTCCCATGTGCATTTCGCCACCTTTCGGGAATTTGAATACTGTAAGAAACCAGAAGAGGAAGGCAAGAATAGAATGAAGGAATGTATTCTTTAATTATTCGGGGGAGACCCCATATCAATTTGAAATACGTCATAAAATGTCCGACAACCGAAGGGCCCAAAAAGCCCTTTTCAAATTTCTCTTGCCCTTTTCAAATGTTGGGAGCCAGCCGTTTTATTTTACAATTTAAGCACTGGGAAGGATCCAAATGTTCCAAATGTCTTGGCATGGCAAATTTCCAGATTTTTTTTATTTTGATGTGTATGTTGAGATTGAGAGAAAATGCATTTTTGAACGATGTCAAAAAGCAACCCCAATGCACATGTTGATACATTTCCTAAACAATTTCGGAACTAAATGTCTAACCATTTCGTTTTCCACGGACTTTCACAATTTCAATCAAGTTTTCAACTCTTCAACAGTCCGTTTTGTCTACCGAAAGAAAATTCAAAATTGTGATGTTTGGTCATTGACCATTTTCCCAAGCAAGGCATCAAAATGGATGCAGTGGCGATGGAGATCTTGATCGGGATTTTAAAACCGAAGCAGGTTAAGCTGAGCAGACATTCTTCATCGGGGAGATCCCGTCCTTTCGAAAAAGAAATCCTGAATAACTTTCTCTGGTGGGATCAAAAGAGCTGCTGAAGATCTCTCCAGCCCCATCGCCAGCAAGAAAAATCAAGAGCTACCTGACATTTGGCAGTTGAAAGGTAAGAGTAAGAAAAAACTTGGATGCTTGGCATTTCGCTGGCTGTTCGTCATGATAAAAAGAAAACTTTCTTGGAAACTTTGAAGGTGCAACGATCCAGTTAAGAGTGGTAAGAAAGCACGAACATGCCAAATTCCCCCAATTCAATCCCTGCCTGCACCACACTTCGGGGCTCACAATATTGTGAAGTGTCAAGAGAATGGACTACGCAGCAGGTGTGAGGGAAACAACTACCTATCGGCGGAGAGATCATGACAGGGGTAACGCTTACTCCAGATGTAACGCCATGCGAGGCAAATTTTTCCCATCTAATCCAATGATAAAAATTTGCGTCACATTAGCTTTACCCCTGGATAGCATTACCCCCGTCATGATCTCTCCGCTGTATGTGTTTCTGCTCCTCGCTGCACTCTGGAGACCAAAGAAAGGAGATTGATACCCCGAAACATAGTGCAAGCAGATATTAAATTGAAGGAATTCGTCAAGTCAGAAAATGCGCCTGACTTAAGCTTCTTTTCGTGGAATTCCACTTCAAAGTAATTTTTGCTGAACAAAAATAAACTGGACGACTGGCAGCCCTGTATCAAATGGTAATTGGATCACAGACTGTTGTCTGCTGTCAAATCAACCATTTGCGAAGAATAATCCGATGCAGGAGTGCACAATCACTCGCAGAAAGACCTTTGTTCGATCCAAAGGCGGGAGGATGCTGGGTTGCCACTCAAGAGAAGGGCGTCTTTTCACGGGGAGCTTGCTTGTGGGCCAAGTAAAGGAATCCAATCGAAGTGAGGGCACTGAGAAGGAATATCACATCAAACCAACGATGGTAGAAATTGAACTGAAGATCACCGAGCACCTGCGTTATGATCACACGATATTCGGGTGGCATGATTCATCCGAAGCAGAAGCACCGAAGAGACGAAGTACATTCCCTGAATGAAGAAATACAAACAACACCAACTTCAAGATTTATTTCTGAATTCATAGTCTTCAAATCATGAATGATGAACACCACTTATAACAATTGCATACTAAAATCTTGTGTCAAATCTTGACAAAACTCAAAAGTTGTCGATCTCTATGACTGGTATGACTTTGCAATCTTCATGGATAACGTTTTTGAACAACAAAAGGTTCGATACCAAGCCGGAATAAACTTACTGTCCGGATTATTTGGGACCAAACTTAGCTTGAAACGCAGAGATCGTGTGCATTCGTAGACTGCACAAAAACGAAAGGTAATCCCTCGAACACAAACAATGAAATCAAAAGCTGAAAGAAAACCAGGAATAAAATTAATGTTTGTTGAATAAAAAAGCAAATGCAGTTTGTGACATCACAAGAGACATATCTATTTTGAATCAAGGGAAAGATCAAGGAGCTACTGTAACACAAAACCAGAACGTGCCCAAGACTAACCATCAGCTGAGCAAGTATTAACACTATCACATTTGAAGATTTACTGCTGGATATGGCGTAGAAGAACTGAAAATATGGGAAAGGGGAAAGTTACGGAATTAAAAAATGCCTTCAAAAGTCACTGAGAGATCACTTTACGAGTATGTGCAAGAAATATGACTTCTCAAAGTTCTTCAACTTGAAGCAAAGTTCTTCAACTTGAAGTTCTTAAATCTTTTGTTCATTAAGAGTCCCAGCAAGGGGTGGGGGGTCAGGGGCCGTTATTCTGCACTGTACAAGCTCTACGAAATGCAAGACACCTGCAAGGAATGCCACTGAGTCCAACTTAACAGTGAGCGAATAGCCATTGAATTGACCAGGGCTTCGGCATTTCTCCCATGCTCTAAGAGTTTTGACGAGCTATGTAAATCTGTAAACTCAACAAGTTTCAGCATATTGGAAAGAAATGTCTCATTTAGCATAATCCAATCAGTGAAACTGACATGAAATAGTGAAAAACTGAAGTAGTGAAATGACCTGAAATAGTGAAAAACTGAAACAGTGAAACTGACCTGAACTAATGAAATGATGAGATGATCAGGGTGCGATTTGTAGGGGGGGTATGGGGGGTATTACCCCCCCCAGTAGAAAAATTGTACCCACCCAGTTAAGGCAGAAAAAATGCCCGGGCGGGTACAAATTTTACCCCCCCCCCCAGTCGGGAAAAATGCCGTCATTTTAACCTGGGCACCGATGCGGCAGGCAGAATTCCGTTTATTTTCGGCCTCTCCCACAAAAATCCAGCCATGCCATATTTTTCGTTCATCCACAAGGCGTCATGAATGCTCCGAGCTTGTGTCAACAATTGGCATTTTATCAACGTTTTCTGACAGTGGACTTACAGGTGAGACAACCCCGAGCACTTTATGGTTGACTGGCTAATTCCAGAGGCGGCTGGTGCTGAGCACTTAACCTGACAAAGTGATCATAATTTCACCCTGCCCCTCCATGGAATGCATTCTGTGGCAATGGTTTGCCTGTGAAGGAGAGTCGCCGTTCGTAGCAGCCAGCATACTGGCATAGGACTGCCAAAAATGGTGCCCAAAATTGCCAAATGCGGGCCCAAAATGTATGCTGTAATTTCATAAGTTTTCACACCTCTATCTGGGGGACTCTGTCCCCGAGACTCCTTGCCAGGGGTTCTGCCCCTTGGAACCCAGCGGGGGCTCCACCCCATACCCCTTGCGCCCCCTTAGGCTTTGTTTTACAATTTAACCACTGCCCAGCGAGCTGTGTCCCCTGGATATAATCGATTTGAAGTCACGAAAGAAGTGCAAATGCATCACCATTCATTTCCTTCATTGTGGTTTCGTGCAGTGGAGGAAACAAAATTTTGAAACTTGAATAATTGAATCTGAAGTTGACATGATGAAGTGAGCACCGTCTCACAGCCTGCCGACCAATGGATCGGCATTAAATGCTGGTTATACATAAAAAAAAGCATCGTTGAGTGCAGATCTTGACGCGATTGCAATTGTGTGATTCTTTGTTCGTGTCGTGTCAACAGCAAATTGCACATTCGAAAAGACAACAACATTTGTTGACTGATTTTGCAATGTCAATCTGTTGTGAGCAAACGGGGATTGTGAGGAAAAAATGCTCAATTTTTTCAAAAAATTGAGCATTTTTTGAAAAAATGAAAACGCTTACCTTTGTCAACGTGAGCAAAAGGCCCCTTATCGATGTGACGACAATGCAGCCGACAAGAAAGAACGACACGTGCTGGGACCAAAATCTGACCTCAATGTTGATGCCAATCCAATGGACGGCAATTTCAATGCCCCTCGTCACTGGGTCCACCCGACCAACCCGGTCGAAAACAATATTGACTGTGCACTGCAAGTAGAATTTTGGAAATGCAATAAGGACTGAAAAGAACAAGTCACCAGTTACCTGTTTAAATTGTGACAGATTTATGGAAGAGTTCCAATCACAAATAATGCAGAAATGAAACAAACCCGATCTTGCCATTTGCCTGGTGATTGGCCAAATCCGTTGCAATGGATGTTCAAACACTCGAACAGGGCTTAACGGCTTCATTACCAGATTGCACGTCCGTACGTCATTTTGGCCCAAGTCTCCATCTCAGACGTACGTCCGCCCATTTAAACATAATTGCTGCTCTATACAGAGGACATACGACTTGGAATGGGGCGAAAATCACAAAAGGCTTCTGGTATGGGTTGTTGGTTGAAATATGAGCTCATTTCGACGAATAGTTTCAGAGATGGGGGTCCCATACCAGCTAGCACGTCCTCCACAGGTTTTGCCATCTGAATTAAATTGCTCTCTTTTGACGCTAAAAAATCTGGAATGGCAAGGCCATTATCCCTGGTGACTAGTACACGTGCGTGCGTCGATGTTTGGACGTCAATATGCATGGAATGGAGAAACGTTTGCTCCAAAAATTCTGGTAAAGAAGCGCCAAGTTTCCGGAAGAGGGGATAAAGGCCCAAAGTGGTGAAATTTGGTGACCTTTTTTGCTATTCAGTATCCAAATGGGTGTGAAAGAAGTGGGCAGGCTGAATTCGACTGGAATGAATTGGGGCTCGTGAAATCATATTCTTGTCCATTATTCTGAAGATTTCATTTGGGAAAGCATTCCTGTCCTGCAAAAATTTTGCTTGGACAATAAAAATAACTGGTTTCTTTGAAGTTCAGGACAAAGTGTCAGGCCATAGTGTCAGACAGTAAAACCATTGGATTCAGCAAAAAGAAGGCATTTCGGCCAAATTAGGCTTCATGAGTTTTGTTGTGAACAGTTTCCAAAAATTTGATCGGGGAAAGTATTTCTGTCAAAACAGCAATATCATTCGCAAGGTTGTTGAAAAAAATTCAAAGCCATGGGAAGCCCCTGTGCCCTCAATGAACATGTCTGGAAATCTTTCTGCACTTCTCGTTTAAACCCCCAAAAATGCATAATTTTCGTTTGAGAAAAAAGCCAGCAATTCTTCAATTTTGCTTTCAGAAGGGGGAAATGGTTCACATAAATGAATGATGGAATGAATCAGGTCATGAGTCTAGCTGGGAATTCGAAAAAACAAAAATTCCCAAGGATGGATGCAATCCCTGACGTGTAAAGTTTCAATGAATTGAAAATTCTCGGGGTCGTTTTGGGCATAAACATTTGTAACCCCAATTGGTGAAATGATTTAGACGACTCCCCGCTAACAGACAAATTCATTTTTCGCAAACTATTTTCTCAAATTCCCAACTTACAATGAATATTTTCCAAAGGCAGTAGAGCGAGAAAAAGTATCCCAGAGCATTGAAGTATTTTCCCTGCCACGTTTTGGCCCACTCTATCCTCTCCTGCATGGCATGAAGATCCACTGCTTCTAAGAAGAGCTGACGACTCAGTTCTTCAAGGACTGATATTTCATTGCGCAGCTGACCAATATCTGAAATAGGAAAGAAAATATGATGGAATGCAAGCGGCAGAGGTGCAAGAAAATTTCATTTGTGATTGGCCTGCCGATGTGTATATTTATTTAGGTGACTTCTGTCTACATGCCTTGCTGACTTTGTTCAGACTTCCGAGAAACGCCACACGGGAACAGAAAATGCGATAAACAAAACGCACCACCGGCAGGAATGTTTTGCTGACACAACGGGCAAAGCAGTTGCCAGTGGGCATAGAAATGGGAGGTCCTGGTTCGATTTCAGGTGCAGCCGAATTCTTCGAAAGTTTTCAGTCGATTTTAGCCCTTTCTTCGGTTGGTTAACCGAACATAATTCATGTCTCGGGAGACACGCTCGATTAGTGCAGCGAAAGATGGTTGCTGCCAAGCAGCAGGAATCAGCTGGTAAATTAAACGAGATTGGCATACAGAGCAAAAACAAAGGTCTCCATCTGCTTAGAATGCAGATCAAAGAGTTTACTGATATGAATCACTCTGACGTTAAACATAGGCCAGAAGTATAATAATTGATGCAAACCTGCACGTTTCCCGCCAACGGAATCAGCAACACTCTTGATCATTCCCCAAAAGCCATATCCCTTCTGGTTCTGTGATTGGCCGAGCATACTGTCTCTCTCAGCCAATGCTATCCTCTTCTTCTTGACCAGAATCATATCCATAGTCTGCATGATCTTTTTCTCGGTGGAGATTATGTCGGATATGGTCACCGGCCTGACGAAAGATCGCAATGTGGATGAAAATGAGTCATTGCAAGGTCTCAAACATCAATTATTTTACGTTAGTTGAACGTTAACCGTTACCAGGCCATTTTTTGCTGATTTGTTTTTTTTTTGTTGATTTGTACCAGCTGAAGCTGGGAACCAGGGTTGGTCGATCGTGTATGGCGTCGCCCTGGAGGTAGGGGAAAACCCAGTCCTTTCGGACCAGATAAAGAACCACTTGCAGCCCCAGAAAGAAGATGCGGTGCAAAAAAGCGAAGATTTGGAAGCTGATGATTACCAAATCATTCGCGAAGTTCTGCCACCAAGCTTCTGTCTGCTGCTACCAGACAGGTTTCACAGACCATGACCAGGCCATGAGAGAACAGCTATCTTGTCTAAAATACACACAAGATAGTCAGAAATCTGTCATCGAAAGCTTTTCAAAAAACAGCCCAATCCACCAATGTCCAGCAGAATTTTTGTTGTCTGGTTCACACTGCAATGAGTGAGTTGAATCAAGAATTCACTCAGCCCCTGGAACAAGAGACATATTGGCATATTTGACATCTGTTGTGATATGATATGAGTATGCCCAGGAGTGGCTCACATGATATTCCCAAAATCCCATGATGCGCACAGAATGATAAGAAAGAAAATGAGGCTCCAGGATAAAGATTCCAGGACAAGGCTTCCACCAAGATTCCAACAGCAGTTATTGATTTTGAGCTATCAAATTTTTTCTCATGTAAGACATCGATCTGTTGGGAGTGGTTCGAGTTGCACAAGAAATACACCCTCGAAAAAATTTTGCAGTAAGGGGAGAGTTATCTGGAATTTTTCCCATCATTGGTTGTTGCTGGATGTTTCGATAGTTTTATCTCTGGAAAGGATCGTTTTGGAAAAGGAAAAAAATTCCCGACTTATCCCAAAAAGGGCAAGTTTAGGAAGAAAAAGTTTGCCGTATATTTCAAGCAGAACTTTCCTGAAATAGGTAGGGTCGCTTGTAAAAAATATCACCTCCGCAGTTCAAGTTTCCAAATCACCCCCGGACTGCTTTAGAGGTTGATCTTTTAATTTCAAACGGTAACATTTTTGGGTATTACCCCAAAAAAGCAAGAGTGTGGGGTGACAAGTTATGGAACTTGGGAAAACTTTCCAAATCACTGTGTCCCATTCATGAGACAATAACGTCCAGGCAAAAGGACTCACGAGACCTTTGACTGAGACTCCCTTGCATTGGGCCATTTTGAAGGGGATTTTCCAAATAAATATGAGAATTTGACATTAAAACTGCATCAGTTGATTCGTTAGACTGAATTACTGACCTCATAAAGTAAGCCATGCTGGTGTATGGGTAATTTACAGCACCGAAACCAGACAAGAGAGCCATGACTGTGACACCGATCACACCAATTCGGCCGATGCCTTGTTCAATTGATAAAATTCCATGTCTGGGACTGAGAATCGGAAACGGATCACCAAGTTTCCAGAAGAAGTAAAAATTCACCAGCCAGGCTAGTATGGCCAGAGAACGCAAATATTTCTTCTTTACTGAAATTGGTAAAAAAAGTAAGAAAGAAGATTGTCTAGTCTGCTGGCAAAGGGACAAAAAGAAGAAGAAAAAATAGGAAACGCTGCAAGTGCCAATGCATGGCCCGTGTGTCTACTGTGTGGGTGAATGGATTGTAGAAAAATTTCAACAGTGTCAGCTTTGGATTCTTTGATGAAGAATTATGCACACACAAGAAGGAATCATTCGTCCTTGTGATGATTCATTCCATGGTAACACCCTGATTACATCTGTTATTTAATTAGGCCTATCATTAAAAAGTTAATGATCATCAAAATCGCAAGTGTAAACGCTTTTTTTAAAAAAGCGTTTTCAAAAACGCTTTATTTAAAAAAGCATTTCCACTTGCGAAACACAAAGCATTACACAAAGCGTTAATGGCAAAAACAACACTGCAAAAACTCTAAGAAAAAAAATACAAGATGGAATGAAAATACCAACCAAATCGCACATTGCTTAAAATAAAGTAGCCAATGTAAAATGGAATGATGAATATGATCATTGATAACATGATGTAGAGGACAGCATTCCAATGGAAATAACGAGATCTGGAAGGGGATAAAAAAATGAGATAACTTGTGGTGACTACATGTGATGACAGTTGGGGGAGGCAGCAAAGCCGAAGACTGTTCAATGATGGTTGGGTGCTGCTTTATCTCTGAAAAAAATCCAAACAAGCTCTTGGCAGTACAAATTAGACTGGACAGGATTTTCAGGATGTCGTCGATGCCCTGAAATCCGATACTACGAAAAGGGTGTGTTCAGTGAAAAAGTAAACGATGAATGCTGCCAGCAGGCCAAATAGAGGTGTCAAGTGCAAGGAGACAGCTCTGCCTTCCTATCACTTGCATTGTATTCCGCTTGCCAGCAAGCAATATCTAGAGAGCTCTAAAAAGGCATCACTCAGCGTGCCATCTGTCAGTGCATGAGTCAGTGTCCAATGCAGCGAGCCTCGACAAAAAAACATCCATTAGAACTTTGGCAATGCAAGTGCAGCGAACAGAGCAGGGTGGCCCGGTGCCGCCGTGGACGTTTCGACCGAATGACGTCACTGAATCTGCGATGCGTTTGCAACAACCAACAGGCCTGGTTTTGTTCAGGCAGTGGCTGAGGATGAGGGCTGTTCCCGTAAGAAGCATGCTCACCAGAATGAAACGTCTGACTGGGGGCTCTCCACCTCCGCATTTGAGTGGCTTTCCAGCAACTCACTCCAGCCAGAGCTGGGTCGGATGATCTGATACTCCATGGAACAGTGGACGCATGACTGTGTTGCTGTCGAAGGAAGGCAATTTTCAGCTCATATCAAATAAATGCTGACAAGCAAAGCAATTCTGAATACCTACGGCCGTATTTCACCGGCCAATTCCACAGGTGCATCTTTCACCACAAAAGAAAATTAACAGTTCTGCGCATTGCAGTCAAAAGTCAAAGTTTCAACGAACAATCTGTCAACAAAACTACCACGAGCTGAAGCTCTGTGTAAGTGGCAACTCAACTCACAATGGAGAATATTGATGCTAAACCAAGCCCATGGCAAGCAGTGCAATCCGAACACCCTGTCGTACAGTTGCAGGCAAAGTGCTCATCAGACAAATTCCATTCCCAATGAACAGTGGCGTAGCTAGGAATCGCGGGGCCCCTCCGCGAAGTATAGTTGTGCGGGGCCCCTAAAATTACCAGTAAAATTCTGTGAATAGCAAATGATGCCCATGCATGGAGTACCTCTGGAGGAAGAGCCGGAATTGCACTCGTCCTTTCCTGTGCCAAATCCAAAGAACAATGAACATCGACGTAACAAAGTGAAATGATGACGAATTTGGTGTTTTGGGATATTTTGTCTTCCCAATTTTGCAGAAGGAAATGATTTGGCTTGGCAATTCACGTGTTCCCGACGAGGTCGCTGATGAAGTTTGCCAAAAGCAACCGGAGTCAGTGACCTCAATAATCTCACAAAAATGTTTGCCTTATTTTTCCTTTTCTTGATTTTTTGAGCCTCACGATCATTTTTCTCTGTTTTGGTACCGTTTTTGATGCCTGCGCGGGGCCCTTTCGGCTGCGGGGCCCACCCGCGCCGCGGGCCCTGCGGTCCCAGTCGCTACGCCACTGCCAATGAAATAAAATGCAAGTCGAATTTTTTTCAGCCTGGACCATCATTGGACAAAAAATCATGATAGATTATGTTTGTTGACATCAGTCAAAACCTAAAGGACGCTGTATCAGTTTGCTGTGGAATTACTTCGCATAGTCATAAGGGCGTTGTAAGATGCTGAAATTTCGATAGCGTTTTGTTTCTCTTTTCTTTTGTGTCAGAAGACAACACCACCAATATACTCGTACCTACTAGTTGACAGACAATGGACAAGGTGAAGTGAAGGCAAATGATGGGCACTTAACTGGAAAAGAACTCGGTGGAGTCAACATTCTCAAAATTCCACAATTCTGACTTTCTTTGTTAAACGGCAACACCATCTTCACTGCAAAGTTCCAGGATTGCCTGAATGTACCCAGCGGAAAAACAAACTTGAAAATTGCCAACTAATGAACTACGTGAGGACATGAGGATCAACTTACTCTGAGTGGAGAAATCCGACAATTTCAAAGATTATCAGCTCGAACATGGTGCACGAGAGAGAGAATGTGGTCGAGAAGAGCAGCTGAACCAGCTGGTGATGGACCTCATAATCACGAAACAGCTTCTTCACGAAAAAGACCCAACCACCAGCAAAAAATATGATCTGAAATAAAACGGAGCTTGAATTTTTATTTTTTATCCACAAATTTAATCAGTTCAGATGCTGGGACTTTGAGAACCAAAATTGGAATGGAAATGAAAATAAAAGGAGCCACCACAATTGCATAAGGGCTACATGCTAACTGGAGAGCTCTGACTGAAGATCATAAATGGTAATTTGGTATTTTCCTGCTCTTTGCAGTTGATTGTGAGACAGGTTAAACCCACTTCAAGGGGTGGAAGAAGCCCCGTTATTTGATGGTGACTGCCCATCCCACCCACGCTCTCAGTCCACTTGCAGGCATCGGACTGCCAGTGGCGGGGTAAGCAGTACCATATTTCCCACCACTTACTGCGAATGTTCCCTGGGCGGTGGAGCGTAAAGAGCATTGGATATTTGGATAAAATGGAGGCTTCCATTTCGGCAACGGCCTAGTCTGGCCTTGGCAGTTCGGGTCGCAGCTTTTCATACATGCTCCGCTTGAGAATCATGACGCTGCCTTCTGCTGGAAGTCTATCCAAACCTGACCTCCTTGAAGAAGATTCTGCGAAATTTCCAAGGCAAGTTTTTACCTACTTCCCTTGAGCAGTTTTCCCGGGCCTGTGGCTCCTGCATTGTGGCCAACCCGCATGTGCTTCACCTGGCCACGGCAGTGAACCAGTGCGTTGTTTTCAGAGTCACCTCTCCGCGACTCTCGCTGATCGGTCAATTCAGTTTGGGAGTACCCTTATTTCCAGAAAAAAATAATTATTTTGCTTTGCAAATCGCTGAATTCTAGGCAAGTATTACTCACTGCCAGCAGCTTGAGGCTTGATAACGCCCGCCAAATGAAAAAAATTACAAAACAGGACAGTGTCCACAAAGATCAGCATGCTGTTGAACCACTTCATCTAACAGGTTTTAATCAGTGCAGGAAAAGGCTGAGAAATCAGTGAAGCTGCCTTCTGCTGGAAGCATCCACAAGTGACTTTGAAGAAGAGGAAAATGCCAAGCAACAGTTAATCATGATTCATTATCACTTCTCAAACTTCAGATCAATAGAAATGAGACAATGATCATTCAAGCTTTTGGTGGAATGGCTGCTCCCAAATGCAGCCAGTGTCAGCTTCCCAGATCATAATAATTGTTGCCTCTACTCTAACAGCATTGTTTGTCGTAATAAGCAGTGACAAAAAGCTGCCCACGAGAAGGAATTCCATGTTCAAAAATAAATAAAATTACCTGACTTGTCAGTACAATGAACGTGTCTTCGAACAATGCCATCTTGCACCATTGCCCCTGCAAAATGATACAAGTGAAGGCGGAAGGCTGCTTTCGACGACGAATGCTGGATCAACTCAACCTGTGTCGAGCTCTTCTCATCATTAGACATCAAAGTGAAAAATCAGAAATAGCACTGGTGGGATTGTATTGAAAAAGAAAAATTGCATTTGAACACCATTGCATGGGAAATCCAGCTTCAAAAACTTGTCAACAGTCGAACTGAGGGGTCTGAGCTAAGCCAGGACCAAACACCTTGATCTCTGACAAAGCCGCCCCCCTGCAAAAGGCCAGAATGGGCAGCAGAAACGAAGCTGTAATTTCTGGAAAATTTGATCAATCACACCGCTTATTTTTGTCATGAACACTGGTGAGAGGAAGAATTCTAAAGTCTGAAATTGTTAGTGCAAACGGAACATCCCACTTACCACAATATTTACCCCTATACATGCCACTATCAATTGCCAGTGCTAAACAAACATGCCTTTTGCTACAATATTTAACTCTGGATATGCCAATACCATAATTGTGTGTGTGAAGAAATATGCCAGTAGATATGTCTGTTGCTGGTGCAAAGAAATATGTGAGTGAGTCAAAAAGTAGTGAGTTGGCCTCTCGTGGGAAAACCATCAGTCGGATTTAAACCATTTTTTCGCCAGTTGTACATCCAAATGTTGCCTTTCATTTTTTTCCATAGTGTGCAAAAATTTAATGTTTATTTTCTTGGGGACGGT
>JASGXE010016581.1:0-10461 GCA_030068105.1 Sinentomon sp. SZTP_YWyxl
AGCAGGAAACTGGAGCAAAAGGATATCTTCTTTGTTTCATAAATCATTGGCATGGCAATGGTATAGAAACTCAAGGGCATACATAGAAATCGAAAACCCTAATTGATTGTGGCACGTGTCACATTTGTCGGCCTTGCTTTTTCAAATAGCATAGGCACTTTCGGCCCTATTCCCCATTGCAACTCACCCTCAGGTGCCACTCAATAACCAATTCAATGGATAGATTTGTGTTGGGAAAATTTAATTTCTATTTACAACGCTGATTCCTTTCCCATTGTTGCAAAATGTGCATCTGTCTGTTGAATTGGCTAATGAGTGGCACCTGAGGGTGAGTTGCAATGGGGAATACGAGCGACAATCGCTCCTTCATTTCTATACTGTGGTTTGTCTCGAAATTATTGACACATGCGAAGTGGAGATGACTTTAGATGACACGCTCCACACTAACTTCACCGCAACACTTTTTCAGAGCGGTCCGGTCGCGTTCAATGACGGACTCAGCTTCTTTATTGTGGGTCAAACATTGTCATATTTGTCCAACAGCGGAATAAGAGAGTTTTCGTCTTCTATCTTCTATGCCATCAGGCTAATTTTATTTTTAGCCTAAATAAACAGACGAAATAGGCGTAAGTTAGCCAAGCCCCCCTCTGTAAATTTTCAGGAACCGAAGCAGTCAGCCGATGCTTAACAAGTCACGTCGCCATTACCCACTTGATAAAACTATAAAACACACCGGCCAACGAAAAACACGGAACCCCAACGTCTTGCCGAGCGATAACTTGGACATTCACCCAGTGAAATGGTCATTTTCGGCGGCGAGATCCAGTTGACAGGTAACTTTGCCTCCGAGGTAAGCAACGTTAAAGTGCCATCTACTTTAAATTAGAGGTATAGCAGATGGCAGTTTAACATTGCTTACCTCCGAGGCATATTTACCTGTCAACTGGATCTCGCCGCTGTTAGCCGGGATCTGCGGGTAAAATGACTTTTGTAAAAACGTTTTGTTGACTTCCACGATGAAATTCAATGCAAATATGAGGTAACATCTGGAAATCTCATGGTATTTCACCGGTTGACACTTCACCGGGTGAGATGAGTGCCGTGGTCCAATCGTTCACACTCGCGGGTCGACCTTTTATCAGCTCAATATGGCCCATTGCACGGTCCATCACGCATCCGCGCAATGGACATGCTGTTCATCTTCGCACGGCACACTTCAGCTGACAAAGTTCCTATGCATTCTTTGAGAACGTCACCATGGTCTGACTAAAGGTCTGATACACTGTGAAATGTTGCTGACAAGTTCCGAAAAAGTGACTGGCACTCATCTCGAACTGCGGACTCGATGTTGTGGATCGCGATTCCAGAACTTTGGATCGTTGGTCGTTTTGCAGTGTGTCATGGACCGCTTGGCTTGCAGCCATGCACCTGCCTGCCTGCTGAATTTTGTCGCAAAAAGTTTCGCAATGAAAAAGGAATCAAGTGACAATGTCTGCTGGCCATCGCCACCGCAACAGTGCCCCCCTTGTTTTTTCCATTCCACCAGTGTTTCGACTGCGCTGCCTCATTCTTTGTTTATTTTTCAGTTGCATTTTGAGGTGTTATGGGGGTCAACCTGCCCCAAGAAATTGAAAGATCGGTTTGCCTTTTATGTGTAGTGTGAATCAGAATTCTTTGGTTATTTCGATCAATTTTGACGGAGTCTCCCCCAAATTTTTGCGTTCCAACGCCTCTGATTGAAATATTCATTTTCGGGAATTTCAGAGGAAGCCATCACCGTGAACAGCAATAAATAATGCATGACAATTGATTGGGTCTCCGATAATGATCAGCACCGTTTACATGTGCGTGACAGAAATTGCGAATATCGTCCCATTCGGGTCTGCCGCGGGAGTACAGAAAGGCAACGGCAGCAGAATACGCAAAACGGCGGAAACTGGGCCTATACAGTGCAGAATTTCCACGTTGGTTGCATTTGTTTTCCGATGCGTCACAGAATAGTCTATCGAACTTTGGTGCCTCATTGCATTTTTGAATTATGCATTTATAACGTTGATGGCACGAACCGAAAAGCATAAGTCATAAAGAAGTCAGTGGATGAGCAAAATGATTCAGTAGCGGTTAGTTGCGTTGGTTGCACTCTATTTGCACGTGGCAATTTTACACCATCACCGCTGGCTTGTGATTTCAGAAATGCTGTCAGAAATGTTGTCAGAATTGTCAGAAATGTTGTCAGAAATGTTGTCAGAAATGTTGTTAGAAAAGTTGTCAGAAATGTTGTCAGAAATGTTGTCAGAAATGTTGTCAGAAATGTTGTCAGAAATGTTGTCAGAAATGTTGTCAGAAATGTTGTCAGAAATGTTGTCAGAAATGTTGTCAGAAATGTTGTCAGAAATGTTGTCAGAATTGTCAGAAATGTTGTTAGAAAAGTTGTCAGAAATGTTGTCAGAAAAGTTGTCAGAAATGTTGTCACAAATGTAGTCAGAAATGTTGTGAGAAATGCTGTCAGAAACTTTTGTCAGAAATGTTGGAAATGTTGTCAGAAATGTTCAGAAATGTTGTCAGAAATGTCAGAAAATGTCACAAATGTCGGAAAAGTTGTCAGAAGTGCTGCCAGAAATGTTGTCAAAAATGTCAGAAACTGTTGTCAGAAATGTTGTCAGAAGCAGACGATGTTGCCGAACAAATCGAGGCTGAGGTTTAGTCCGTGTCAGCAGTGGCAACAAACGAGAGGCGGCGGTTGCATTGCCAAGCAATGCAGGGTTTAGGTTGCATTGCGGTTAATGGGTTTATTGTTATAAACTTTTGCCTTTGTGGGTGATGAACGAATAAAACCGACTGAAGAAACAAAAAAAAAAAAACCGCAAATTACGTTCGCGAACTTGACTTACTCCACAAAAGAGAGGTCATTGGACTGCAACCAAAGAAGCACACAGCCTTTCCGAAAAGACGCCGTGTCGCCAGGATATTGTCCAAAGATAATCCACGCCTCGGAAGAAAAACAAAACGGCTGAAAAATTCCAATTGCAAAAAATATTCTTCACGGGCATGGTCACGGGTTAGCTTCCTGGAGTGGAAGCAAGTGTGAGGTGTCACCCAGTTCAGGCATTCCTCGACGAGGCGCTAATTCCTCGACATCGTCTTCCCGCTGCTCAATTTTGTGTTTGCTGCCATGTGGGCGTTAAACTCTGAACACATTTTTCGTGTGTTTCAAAAAGTGCGCGGCAATATGTACGCAGATTTTGTGATTTTGCAAGCACGGAGCCCTTGATCTCACAATAGTTTTGAGTGACGCAAAACCCATTCCGCAACGTCGCGTCACGACCGCATACGTTTTGCTGCGCATGCGAGATTGGGAATTCCGTTGCCTCATGCTAAATAAACTTGGCGGCACTAAAGTTCGTCCATCACCAAGTTAGCCCACATTGATTTCAGCCCAGCAGTGGCAACCAGTGCATGGGACACATTCTGGATTCCATTTCACAAATTCGTCCTGCGCGCACTTTTGAGCTGTTCAGGCAGCCCGGCGCTAATGACATGTCCCAATTTGGAAATTTTCATTCGCAAATATAGCATTGCAATTTATACCGGCCATAACATGTGCGTGCACACGGGAAGTCAAAACCTGAACGCAAAAACGACTGAATAAAATTTTTTGTTGACATTTAAAACACAACTGCCCTGTTTTTCATTTTAACCCATTTTGTGCGAAACTGATAGGCCTATTCAGAGACACTGATGCGCAGATTTCACGGGTTTTGCCTCCAAATGCCGCCAGTTTCGGAGGTAAACAGCGACACAACTTTATAAAAAACAAACAAATGTGTTAAAAGTTATCATTTTATACTGCGGTTTAGCTTGGATGATTCCGCACAGGAAAACCAAGCACATTAGCAAAGTGTAATTGTCCTAGTTTTGTTAGTTTAGAACCACGAGACTTGAACTGGCTACACCCTCAATTATTTGATAATTTTTTTATGGCATGTATTTGCGAGCACCATTTTGATTTTCGATAGATAATTCCCACGATTGCAAACAGTCATTGCGTGCATAAATCGAGATGTCAAGCGGCTATTTGTTTGAAAACGAGTTCAGATACTTTTTTTTACGATTTTAAACTCCAGTTTACAAAATTATTGTCCACATTCCACCTGTTCAGGAAAGACCACGTTTTGCAGAAATTACAATGAAATTTTAAATATAGCCCAGCATTTGCGCACACAGACGCATGTAAATAAAAGTGAAATACAATTTTATGAACTTCGCACAATTTAATGGACTTCGCACTGTGAATAGTAAAAAGGGCTTTTTCTGAAATTTTATGAACTGCGCACAATAGACATCTGTTATGAGTAGAAGTGCTGCGAAAAATTTATGAACTGCGCAATAATGTTCAGTGGACAAGAGAATGTGTTCTGAAAACGTTCATGAAATGCGCAGATTAGTCACCGTGAACAATTTAAAGTGCAAAGAAAAAAAATTATGAACTGCGCAATAATCTTCAGTGAACAATAGAATGTGTTAAGAAAACTTTATAAAATGCGCAGAATTGTCATAGTGAACAATTAAAAGTAGAAAGAAAAAAATTTATGGACTGTCAAAAGGAGGAATGTCTTTCAAGACCAGAAACGCTAAAAGGTCTCTTCGGAGAGAAATTCGAAGTCAGTGGAGCTTCTCAATATCTCTGCGAAGTGTCAAGTTTTAAATTTATCCGGAAAAAACTTCCGAAACGAACCATGACTCCATTAAAAAAAATCATTGCAAGCCAGTTTGTTTTCCTTTGATGCCGATTTTCTATTTTTGTTGCGTCAATGACAACAGTGCGGATCGTGCTTTAACAAAAATTTTGCAGATCATGCTTTAACAAAAATCACTCACCTTTCGGGATCCGGGATTCCGAAACGTGCATGATTTTGGTTAAAGCATGATCTGCACTATTGTCATTGATGGAAGACAAAAATTGAAATTCGGCATCAAATGAAATTAAATTGGCTTGCAATCGTTTTTGTTGGAGTCATGGTTCGTTTTGGAAGGTTTTTTTGGGTTGAATTAAAACTTTACAATTCACGCTCGGCGAATTTGCATATCGATCGCCTCATTATTTCTCATCGAGCACTTTTTAAGGTGAATACTTTTCTTGTCCAGTATTTCTGGCGCCTGTCAGAGAGAATTTGATGGTCCATGGTACTGCAGGATGAAGAACTGCGTGTAACATGAGATTCCTGGAAACACGATGTGAAAATCCAGGATTGGCGGATCCCACCAGGCAGAAACGTTTCTTAACCCAATCGTGGAATTTCTTGAATATTTTAGTGGGTTGTCGGTAACCCGAAGTTGGTTCACTTCTTTTCCACAAATCCGCGCGATTTTCGCAACCGCAGACAATTGTCCTGAAGTCGCTGAAGTCTCTCGTCAAACACCAACCACTAATGACTGCACCGTTTGACGGTCCACACAGCAGCGGAAGAAAGGGAATGACACGGCGCAAAAAGCGGGTTTTCCCGTCCATCCATCCGGAAAAATGCTGATGATTTAAATGCGATTTATGGAAGACTTTAATCTTTCGTTGCAATCAGAAAGGGAACAAGCGTGACATTTTTGTTTGATGCGAGTTCGTTCTGTAAACAATAGAAACTGTTGCCCAAGCTGGCTGGTACGAGGTGAAGAAAACATTAGAGGTCAACATTCACAGCGCACTCTGTTGATTGCAAAAATCGTGAATAGTGGGCAGCTTATATTGACAAAGAGCAGGTCATGCAAAAGGTGAGGCACAGGCCGGAGGGTTAAACTTTACTTCAACTGACTACCGCAACAGCCGCAACAACCGCAACAACCGCAACAACAACAACTGCACTAAATGCAACAACCGCAACAACCTCGCGCGACAGCCGTTAGAGTTGATCTATCTGGTTATTTTTGGTGTTTTTGTTTCTTATCTATTTTTAGGCTATAGGTTATGCTGGGTTAGGTTTGCTCAGGGTAGGCTAGGTTAGGCTGGGTTTGGGTAGGTTGGATTAAGTTAGTTTAGAATGCCAATCCGCCCGTTAGCACACCCTTTCACTTGTCTAACCTATTCAATCCTAACCTAACCTTACCTAACAGGACGATGATCCTTTCCTAACCTATTCAATCCTAACCTAACCTTACCCAACAGGACGATGGTCCTAACCTGACCTAACCTAACCTAACCTAACCTAACCTAACCTAACCTAACCTAACCTAACCCAAACCTAACCTATCCTACCCCTAACTTATCCTGACATAATCTAACATTACCCAACCGAACCAAACCTAACCTAACGTAACGTAAAAATAGATAAGAAATAAAAACACTAACATAACCAGATTGTCACCTCTATTGTCGCGCGAGAGTTTGTGGGGTTGTTCAAGAGGGAACAGTTGTTGCGGTTGTTGCAGTTGGTGGGTTTGTTGTGAAAAAGTCAAGTGTGCGGATACCGAGCAATGCTAATTAGATGGAGTTAAAAAAGTACAGGGCGTTTCTATTAAATGTACGCTGTTTGTGACGCAATGCGTGTTCCTGTGGGGGTGATGGGCGTCCACGAGCAGTCCCCCTTCCCTGCGCTAGGGTTTAGGGTATCAGGGACCTCTGCCCGACCGCCGGGACTACCGCCCTTCAGCGTCAAAGCTGTGTGACGCAATCAATTGCGCAATGAACGCGAGTTTCGGGCATTCAGGACAATCCTTCAGCCCGCGTTGTCATCTCAGCGTGGCCATCAGCGCCCTGGGGCTTGGACAGTGTCCGCGTGAGGCCAACGCCGCGAAACCGCATGGTTCGCGACATGTATTTGAACACGGGACTCGAGAATCATCTGATTGAAACCGGCGAATGCTTGCCCAAAGAACCTTCCTTGCGAATGCGACCAGGGCACTGGCTATCCAGACGAATTTGCGGAAACCCTGTACATAGCGAGGGAGCAAAATTTGCTTCGGGATTTCGCAACTCGCATGGAGCCGTGAGGCGGCGTCGGACAAAGGGATTACACAGGTGTGATTTTTGTCTCTTGTACTGAGCCCTCAGAAATCTCAGTCAATTAATAGATGTCATTCGGAGCGAATGCGAGTGGAAAACATATCACAAGGTCAGTACTGAAAAAAGGGATCTGCACCAGATTAGGAGTTGAAAAGCATGGCCACAATTGCAAGAATAGACTGAAAACCTTATGAACTCACATTTTTATCACTTGGCCTGAACTATCCAGATATGGCACAGCCAATTATGGGTTCTCTGTAGGAAAAAATTCGCACTTTTCTCACAGTCGTTTTTTGTGGACCGCTGCGAGAGCGAAGGGCCTCATGTAAATGTTGTAACTCGCGTCTGCGGGTAAAAGATTAAGACTGCCTTCCCTGTTTAATAAAGGATAACCCCCTCGCAAAGCGCAGCTCAGGTCAGTAACTATATGGGTTATCCCGCTTGTGCCATTCCGTGGATATATACCTACCGTTGCCGCTGTCGGTGCTCTTCGAGTGGACTCACATTCCATGAAGATTTTGCACCACAAAAAGAAAAAAGTGCACTGACAAAGGGATTTTGCATGCTCCATCAAGTTATGGAATGCCTGTAGGCAACTTTTTACGATTTGCAATGTTGTCTGCGGCGGCTTCAAAATTGAATCTCATGTCAAAATTGATTTCCCCATGGGAGTTCACAGCAAGAGGAAGTTGGTAAAATTAACAGCAAAGAATATTCATGAAATTGGACATCGTTGATGGTGGATATGCTCAGAGACATTGGCGGCTTTTCAGGCGTCAGATGAATTCTCAGCAGTGAGCTCATCTTATGAATGTTATTTTGACGTGTCAAATACTAACGCACGCACGCCGTCAGAACCGCAGACTGGACGCTGCATTTCTATCGAAAAACGTGGCACCCCAGCTCCTGACCACCCACCTATGTCTGGTCGGGAATTCCTTCGGCACTCAGCTCATGAAATGAACTCAGTTATTCTTGGAAAAGGTGAGCTTCTTCACATTGCAACGTCAAACGAGGGTATCGGCCAGCTCAGAATCACACCTCATTGCGAATCGTGATCCAATTCAGGCAGCCAGCCATCTCAAACATTTGCAGGCGCGGGGGCGGGCAGCGCCTCTTCTTCAGGAGTAGTCGTCATGTCAGCTGCCGCACTTCTCAGAGCAGCACCCAGCTGAAAACAACTAATGATAACATCAGCAGATATGCGACCTGATATGCGACCTGATATGCGACCTGATATGCGACCTGATCTGAGCAATGGAGAGACTTTGGACCGCAAAGTAGACAGTTCTGCACGCATGGCCAACGAGGATGTGACACATGAAAGAAAGCCGCCCTTTGCATTCGGGCTGCTTGATCTGAGCTATCCATTTCTGCCGGCAAGGATGGTTCTCCAGTGGGCTCCTCAATCAAGGAATTGGTATTGCGAAGCGCTGTGGGCTTCATTGCATTTTAATTTTTGCAGTTTAATTGGAAGTCCCAAGGAATGTCCGCAGTCATCGCATCCAATGGATAGACCATGTCGGACCATCCATACAGCATTTTCTTTCTCTGCTCACCTACATGTCAACTAAGGATGAATCAGGCACAGCAGGGATGCGTTACAACTTGCGGGTTCTTCATACACATGAAGATCTGCAGATTGACCTGTGTTGTTGGCAAATGATATTTTACCAAATGAAAAATAAAAAGATGAAAATAAGGAACGCATCAAAGTTGATGTATCAAATGTTGCGCAGGCATAGCCTCACGTTTGTCGCACGACGATGAAGGCGACGTCACTTACGCATCAGCACAGGATGGCCAAAATTATGAGAAACAAATATATTTCAACGTTGAAAAACAAAAAAGGCAAAACACTTGAAGAAATTTAAAGATTCAGAACAATGAAAACAAATACAAAAACAATAAAACAGAAAAACAAATAAATAAAATATCCAAATCAATTAAATCAATAACCAAAACCATAAAATCGAATGAATTGAGGCAAAACCATCAAAACAAACGAAATAAAACAATGATTTGTGCCGTTTTTGACACTGTGATGAAGGGAGGCGCCACTTTGTATGCATCAGAACGCAACATACGAAGACATTAAAACGAACGCGACGAAAATATTTCAAGTTTGAAATGCATAAACGACAAAACAATTAAAGTAATTTAAAGATTTAGAACAATGAAAACAAATATAATACTATAAAACAGAAAAACAAATAAAACAAATCGTCCATAGCAATTAAATCAACAATCAAAACCATTATATCGATTCAATTAAGGCAAAACAATCAAAACAACACAAATAAAACGATGATTTGTGTCTTAAAACACAGCAAGAATTACTAATTTTATTGCCTCATTATTGAACCAGAGATACAATAGACCAGGCGCATGTGCCCCTCGACCCCTCAGGACCTCGGCACCGTCTAATCTCCAGATTCTCATAATCCAAGCAAACCTTTGGCCACCGCAAGTCGTCAGAACTCAACATTTGCTTCGACCCCACATGCCCATCCCTTGGCCCATACCCAGTGTGTTAGCATTCGGTAGCCAGCAACCACCCCACTGGTGTAGGTGCGCCTTGCAGGTCGTTGAACCCCGGTTTGGGTAAAGGACCATTCATCAATCTCACCACACCTGTGATTGCCCGTAACACGGGGCAAATTGAACTATTTACCAGTGAACTTAACACGGCAAAGGAACCAAATGCGTTGCAGCCCATTGAGCCTCCAACCACTAACGCAGTCACAGGGCCTGCGATACGAGGTCCCAAACATACACACTTTTAAACCCTCACGATAAGAACTGGCGCAAATGACCCAACGATGTTCCGATGTATCACTATAGTCACCAATCACGTCGGCATTGTCTGTAGAACCTGACTGGTATTCATTAAGCATCAATTGATTCGCAAAAAATGCAGCGAATGCAATCAGTCGAACTCAAAAGTGTCTGCAAAGTTCTCCACGCACACGTCGAGCAGGTGCAGAACACGCGGAGCACGCGAGCCGGAACTGGAAAAATACGTCCGCACTGCACAAGAGCTGAAACACGACTGAGCGATCTTCACGCGGGCAGTTTCTTATAGCATTTGTTTTCCGTTAGCCTTGTGACACACGAATGGTGTTAATGATTAAATGCCGCTCACCCAGTCAGTTGTTGAAACGTTAAAGACCTCCATCTAACAACGGGGCCCCCGTCCCGTGAGCCCTTATGCGCAAACATTCCCCGGATTACACTTAATTCTCCGGTAGATTTTCTCACACATCCAAATCCGTACAAGAATAAAGGACAACAACGTGTCAATCAAAGCAAGAGAGCAAAGAGGGCGCCGGTCAAGCCTCCAATACGTCCGCACTGAATGAGAAACTGGAATGAACTGACCAATTTCCATGCTCAGACGCTTTATAACCCTAGTTCAACTTAATCTGGACCCTTTCTTGCCCTGACAAAAAAAATGCTATAGCGGAAGC
>JASGXE010016582.1:0-10098 GCA_030068105.1 Sinentomon sp. SZTP_YWyxl
AGTAATCCTTAGAGCTGACCTCAGTTGGGGCGACCATATTCGGTCGACTGCCACAAGAGCGAGTCGACTTGTCGGCTTCATCCAAAGGAATCTTAAGTATTCGACTCCTGCAGCGAGAAGAAAGGCCTATGTGTCCTTTGTGCTACCAGTGCTGGAATACGCGTTCGCAGCATGGGACCCGATGCTTGCTTCCGAGATTCATCTTTTAGAGAGTACCCAGAGACGTGCTGCCAGAGTTATCTCCGGAAACTTCCGTCGCTGTGCTTCTGTGTCAGCTATCCTATCAGACCTGCAACTTGAACCCCTTCGTGATAGACGACGTAACCGTCGGCTCAAAATTTTTTCTGACCTAGGCTTGTTTGCCAAAAATGCCCTGTTCCGCTTCCTTTCTGCTATTGCCTAAAGTCTGTTCAACGCCGTTCCGACCACGGATTTTGCTTTTCATATCCAACACCTAGGCACAATTTTCTTCTGAATTCATTTTTTCCAAAAACAATAAGAGAATGGAATTCCCTTGACGCCCCATCTCGGTTGTTTCCAAAGCACTCCGAGGCACTTCCTCCAAAAACAGACATCTTGGACTTCTCTCCCCCCATTTAAATTCCGCGCATCACTGAAACAGGAGCTTTTTCTCATGCGTTTCACGCATTATTAAACAGTTGCCATTTGTTTTTACTTGGTGACTATTTGTTTTTTTTTTTTTTTTTTTTTTTTACTCTGTTTGACGATGTTGTTTTAAACGGATGTGTTAGGTACTTTGGAGCGTGTGCTCCCTGCCCCCAAAGTTCTTTGGGGCAGTATTGTAAAATTAAAAAATTAAAAAAATTAAAATTAAATTAAATTAAAAGTGTTGTCTGATCAGACAAAGCTCTTTCGTATACACAATAATTCAAAGTCAGCCTAACGATGGAAGACAGGGCGTCCGGCTCGTGCGGTGCTCTGTTTTTTATTTCCCTGACGCAAAACGCATTGGCTTGGATTTATTGCCAGGCCGTGATTATCAGCGCATGCCGTAGAATAATTTTTCAGTGATTCGAGGAAAAATATTTTTCAATTTTTCTTTCGATCACTGCTCAAAGTTGTCGAAATGGAGTACAGGGTGATCCGATATAGCCCTGTAACTGGATTTGTTTTCGCAAATGCAATTTTGCAGCAGTGGTCCTGAACTGCTGCCGACATCTGTACTCAGGGCACTAAGAAAATAACAGAAGCGCATTCTTGAAAATGGGCACATCAATGTAGACATGTCAAATTTTTCGTTCATGATTTCGCGATACTTGTCCTGAGGACAAGCATCGCGAAATCATGAAAAAAATGACAAACAATGCGAGTTGACACGTTTATTTTCGGAGTTAACTGGACTGTGGGGTCTCCAGACAGAGCGCAGCCAGAGATGAGAGAATGTGTGACACCTGCGCATTCTCCCCAATTGTGGGTTCCTGATCCCACCATCTGGAGGAAACCCCTCTCACTTCTGGTTATCCTGTCTCAGCTTTTTCGATGAGACAGAAAGATCCCACACTTGAGACCGCCGTCGTCCTGAACTCCTTCTTCACAGAACTCTACTTGAGACCGTTGTCTGCTGTGACCCCTCCAAACACCTCATCACTCTAGAGACGTTTAAAAGCATCAACTTATTTGGCGAAAACAAAAACATTCAAATTACGCACACCCTGTGCAGGTAGGAAGCAACGAAACTCATTGGCATGTTTTTGTTATCGCTAATCATAGCGCAAATGACAAATTTTGCGGTTCCATCGTTTGTGCGACTTTAGATTTAAACAGCATACCTGGATATCCCCTAGATTGGTTAGGATAGAATGATAGGCGATGTTGGGCTGAGTTGGTAGTGAGCTTAGTGAATCCTTTTTTGGGAAAAAGGGCATAATTCCACTTTTCCGCGGATCCGAGTTCGATGTCACTCATGATCTCTGTTCATTCAAGTGATGCTTCACATAAAAAAGGCACATTTGTCCTGACTCCAAATGGATCAATAGTCTGTGAATGAAACATTTTTTTCTGGAAAAAGGACAGAAATCCTTGATTTATGCCGTTGTTTCTAGAAAAGTATGGAAACATAAAAATGGAATTATGCCCTTTTTCTCAAAAAAGAATTCAATTTTGGGACCACATCTCACAAAGTGGGCCTTATCTGGCGCATGTCTCAGAGGAGAGATTGTCTCCAGGTAGGTAAGTTGAGAGCAGTGGGTAAAGTTCGGGGTGCTCTGGTATAAAATGCATTGAGTACCCGGAACTTTACCCACTACTCTCAACTTACCTGGAGTCAATCTCTCCAGTATCTGTGATTTGTGTTCAACCAAATCTTGACATACCAATACCCACGTCTGTCTGAACCAAGTAAATAATTTCCAGATGGGTTTACTCCAGAGTAACTTTGCAACAGACATTAAAATACATGTTTTTACCACCAACTTGAAAATGAACAAGCGACTGCATGTAAAGGAGACACAGAAAAGAAAGAGATAGCTAGACACGCTGAGAGATGACGCAGAACACCTTTCACACAGAAACCGTGATTTTCAAAATCACTGAACAGACACGAGGCGAGATACTCACTCAAAGGGTTCCCGAGAAATCCGGTTTTATTTCCCCCTCCTAACAGCCTCTCATCAGAAGATTCCAAATTGCTGAACTGTTCTTCTGCAGCATTTATGGAAATTGACTGAAGCCTTTTTTCCAGTACCAACCGATCACACTGATGACACCCATTCCTTGACCTCTAGTCGCTCCACTGTGGATCCCCCGTGAACCGACTGGAATTACCGACTTGAGACCTCCCATCTCACTCGCGTTGAAAATCTTCACATCCCGACAGGTCGGTACACGCTGTGCTCTGGTTGTTTTTGGATCTGTATGGATCCCATTCCATACCTACTGGTTCTCTTTGCAGTTGTTGACAGTCTTGCACTCCACGTCCAGCCACTGCTGTCCCAACAGAACTGGCAGCGTCAGCAACTGATGGAGGCCACAGTTATCAAATTGTCTGGGAAGAATTGAAAACAAAATTTAAACGAATTTTATGCCAACATTGTGGAATCGAATAACTTTTGAATTCTACACTGGTGCTTTTGATACCCAAGTTTCACCTCATCAGAAACAAAAATAAAAAAATCATTATGCCCGACATAGGCCCCCTAAATTTTGAAAATTTGCCCTTAGAGAGCCCTTCAAGTGCCAGATACAAAAATTCATGGCGCAGCGCCATTTTTGCACGTGAATCTCGAGAACCCTGTGACTTTCTCCAGCTCCCAGAAGTGATGCACCACTAACCCACAATGTATATGGGTGTTGTTGCACAATGTTACTGGATCCAAAGGAGGAAAGTGATGAGGAGGAAAGTGAAACTGTCCTTTTGTCAAAGGGATGCAAATTCATTATCTCTATCCAAAGTGAACCTCTCATGAATTGTGGCTAAAATTGCCATCATCCAAACTTTTAGCCAAAAATCCATTGACTTTTGGCCAAAGGATTCCTCTTGAATTTTTGGCCTGAAGGATACCGGACACCACTTGGCAATTTCGGTGGGTCTGTCTGTCTGACAGACACATGGCAAATGGGGCAAAAAAGCCACACAATCGTGAACAGCACACAAATAATAATTGCAAGTGGGCCAGGTAATGTGGATTTCTGTATTTGTCACTTTATTTAGATCTCAATTTTGTGAGTTTGCTTTCAGCAGTTATTGAAGTATTGAAAGCTTGGTGATTTGGGAACACCTGATCAGAGTGGATGTTCATTCTTTCTCGCATTACGGTATGTCAAATTAGGACACTGCAATACAAGTTGTCTTTCGTGGCACTGGAAATGTGGAAAGAAATCGCTTTGGCCCAGGTACCGAAAAAATGGGAAACTTGCTAAAACATCAAAGAAACATTGCGGTACGAATTCAGAAATGCAAAAAGAAAGTTTCCTTCCTACTCCCTGGGCTCATCACAAAGAGCCAATGTGCCACAAAAATGTGGACATGGAGTGCAAAAACAGATGAGCAATGGAAAGTTGATGCAGCTTTTCTCATAACACATACTACCTAAGTACGAGGGGCGTTCGATATGTTTCAGGCTTTGCATAGAAATTTTTATTTTATGGCGTTTTCCTCTCATGATATCAAAATTTGGTTTATTCTAAGATGCTGGTGTGAATTTCAGATTAATCCGATGCAATTTATTCATGTTATCGCTATTTGAAATGAACACACCCAAACCAGCCAAAATGAACAAATTGCACAAATGAGAAAGTGGCTTTTTTTAGAGGAACACAAAATTCAATAATCTGGCTCACTGGGCCCAAGTTCCGACTGCAGATGTGCATAAATGAAGATTACAGAATAATCATTTACACACTTCTGCAGTCGGAACTTGGGCCCAGTGAGCCAGATTATTGAATTTTGTGTTCCTCTGAAAAAAGCCACTTTCTCACTTGAACAAATTGTTCATTTTGGCCGTTTTGGGTGTGTGCATTTCAAATAGCGAAAACATGAAAAATTTGCATCGGATAAAATCTGAAATTCACATCAGCATCTTTGAATAAATCAAATTTTGATATCGTGAGAGGAAAACGCCATGAAACAAAAATTTCTATGCAAAGCTTGAAACATGTTGAACGCCCCTTGTACTTAGGCCTTGCCAACTCAACAACAGGGATGCAATGTCTTGTCATGCCCATATCTTGGCGGTTAAAATATTCTACTCAGCACAAGGCCTAATTCCTGAACTTGGTGTTTCCCAAGTACTTACCTATTCCCATTTGTAACATGTTTTAGGATTCAAAATCACTGATGTATTTCAAAATGAAATTGAGAAGCTGGAGGTCGGCAGTGAAAAGGGGTTCACAGAAAAAGGTGCCAAATCACCTACTTACATGCCGATTTATCCATTTTGTCGAGAAGTGGATTTATGACGAAAGAGACTCGTCATGAAGCATGATCCTTGATGGCACATCTGCCTGGCAAGTGACATGTTCTCATGTCAAAAAGGTTTGGATATGGCAGCTCCATATACAGGCAATATCTGTGCGATGTTGATGATGCAGACGTGTAGGTATGTGCCCAGCAGTTTTCCGCTGATTTACTGGCATGAACCAACGGTGAAAATTTCTGACTAGCTGCAGCAGCCGACATCTTGGATGGAAACGTCATGAAAGGACGAAGGTGGCCTTTGCAGAAAAAAGAACCAGAAGCCGGCATCTCGGTGCGAATGTGTGATCTGGGAAAGTGGAAAATATGCGGGATATAAAAATTAACAAGGCCAATCATCGCCAGCATCATAATCTGACACCAAAAAATCTGATCAAACAATTGGAGAATTTTTGCCTTTGAAATTTTCCTTGTTTTTAATCTTCAATTTGTAGCTAGCTAGGCCTATCGTAGTTACATATTTTGGTTTCTTGGCCTCCTGGTGTAGCATCCAACGACCTAGAGATCATCTCAAAGAAAACCAAATTCAATAGGTAGGTAGGTAGGTACCAACAGCTCTCAGGAAAAAACCACCGAATTTCCTGTTCCCTTCATATGGGCTTCTAAAATGCCAAAATGAACCCATTCTAGGAGACTCCTCGCTGTTGTGAAGAGATTTTCGCAGACTAAAATTATCGGTAAGGTGTTTAATCATTGTAAGAAAAAAAATAGGTTGGTATCTACCTATTCATATCCACTTCCACCAGAAAAAAGATTTTCTAGCTTATATGCTGAAGCACTTAGGCTCCAATCGTCAGCATGTTTTCCTTGACTTATGCCATTTTACGTGTGCCAAGATAGATGCCTAGGCACCTGGGTATATGCAACACACACTCGTCAGGATTCCCAGTGATTTTGGAATTTTTTTTTTATGTGTCTTCCATGGTTTCCCAAGGTTTTCTTTGCTGCGTGAAACAGCTCCCATGAGCACCTCAGTGGGCGCAGGCCACAAAGTGGTCTGCGGTGGCATCCCCAGTCCCAGAAGGGTTCCACCTTGCGAGGCACTGGATTTTTCTGCCCGACCTCAAACAGCAATTCAAATTACCGGTCAAACCAGTGTCGTGAAATATGAAGGTACAGTCACAGAAACAATTCCCTTTATATGTACAAGTACCCACATTGGATCATTGCTCAGTACCTATCATTTCTGTGACTGTGCATATCTGGTATCATGGATGGCCCGTACCTGGCCCTGGCTGCTGGAGTTCTCTCAGGGGGATGAACAACCCAATAATGACAACCATGATCCTATGTACCTAGATACTTGCATCATTAAGGAAGTCATTACTGTTTCTCTTTTTCTGTTGTTTTTTTATTATTATTATTTTTTTCATATCAAAACGAACGGAATTTTTTGTGAAGAATTTAAGACAATGGGCACAGTATTTAATTGCTATTTTGTGATAGACCAGTGCGTATGAGACCAACACAAATTTCAACCAATAATTTCATGATGATAAAGTGGAACCAACACAAGATTTGTGGATTTTGTTTTTGTTTCTAGTGGGTACTTGTTGCATTCTGTGACTTCCCTGCCGTAAAAATCGAAATCGTTATTCCTGGCAGGGAGTTTGAGTCGCTCAAAGGCCAGAGCGAACTACGCAAAATAGGTACGCCTACCTACCTGTTTTGCGTAGGTAGGTAGGCCTCCCAACTTTTTGCAGCAGGGCTACAAAAAGTTGGGTTGGGAGCACGGGAGCATTGCTCCTGGGATTATTGTGGGCCAACTGGGATCGAAAATGGGCTGCAGAGCAAAAAAAAAGCCCTCCAACTTTCTTCCGGGATGGAAAGACATGTAGATTGGCGAGCGCAGTTAACTTTTTGGATTTTTCGACGAGGACCGAAACGGATAACTGGCAAAAGCAACCTGACGAGCAAAAAAAGCACTTCGACCAAAATTTGACCAGGCTCCAAAATCCGTGCTCCATGGCGCCAAACGACTTTTTGCGTCCCTACCAGAATGAATTTTTTAAGGGTTTAACAAAGAAATCATCAATCATGTTTTATCAAGGTTTCAATGGCCATTTTTTGGTTTTCCAGGTATCTACCTAACAAGGTTTGCCTGGGTATCCTTATTAGTGCTGGGCACAAACAAAATGATTAACTCAAGCAGAGCTGAATAAAACTGGAGTCAAGTCGAGGCCCGATGCTCAACTCAATTTTGTCTTGAACACATAGGTAGGGGTTGGGGGCACTTTACAGCATGCTGGGGCATTTTTAGAACACTTTTGACTGCTAGCGGTCTGCTGCAATCCTCGTGGCTTTCCTCGTGGTGCAGTGGTTAGCGCATCGGACTCGTAAATTGATGGTTGCGGTTCGAATCTCAGTCGGGAGACAGATTTTCCGTGGCACAAATCATGTGGGCAGCCTCCCTCGGCACTGTGATTGAAATTGTCATGCACAAATCATGTTTGCATTGTCCCGCAGTGAGGCATGGTGAAAAGGGACTTTGAGAAGAAGGTTCCGTGTGCAGCATCACACTGTGCAAATTAAAGAACCCAGTTCCAGGTCCAAGTCAGAGGCCTTGCAGGTGCAGGTTACATGAACAGAACACCGAAGCCGCATGATATCACCTGCCAGTACCTACCTACTTGAGGTCGGTCATCCTGCGTGTTGACCATGCACTTGCAGTAAAATCCGCAGAATGGTCAGTTGCGACTGTGGTCTTGGTCGGTAAGTGCGGTAGGTAGGTACCTTTTTTACTTGTTGGGGCCACAGGCATTAAAGCCGTTGGACAGTGGTATCCCGGTTCATGCATATTTTTGTCGAGGCACAAGGGAACAACGCTCAGCATTGACATGTGGTTACATCGAGGCAGCATGTGCCACCAACGTGAGAAGTTCAGCAAACATGATTGCGAAGTAAACCATCGGTGCAGAAAAAAACAACATTTTTTTCGATGTACCTGAGCGGTACCCAATGGGTGCAGCAGCATTTGCACTCAGGATATTCCGGTACCTACCAACCTGCCTCGCCGGGAACCAATGACTGGGTGTCTGTAGCACGAGGTTCTGCTGGAGCAGTTACTCTGAGGTGATATTTTCCAGTAGGTACTAGGTACGTACCTCGCCGGGACGTGATTCGAATCGCGGCATATCCAGATTTGGTGGGAGGACAAAAGCAAATTAACGCAAATCAACACAACCTGACCTGCAGTTGTTCGGTCAGAAAAGGTGCACTTTCACGGGGTTGGATTTATTCGCACTGAATATGCCGTGACAAATTGCAACAATGAATTTGGAAATTCTTGAAATTGGAAATATTTGGAATTATAGAAAAAAATCATGAATAAAATCCCAACTTTGCAGGTCCTGCAGATGAGCATGACGTGGGTGCAAGAGCAGATTTTTGTTCCCGAGTTTGATTTGAGCGAACATGATGCACAAAAAACTTCTGCTTGGAATGAATCTTTTGGTGCTGCCGCATTTTGGCCCAGAGGGCCCCATATGGGGACCCCATTCCACCCGCTGCTCTGGTGGGTGGAATGGGGTCCCCATATAGGGCCCACGTGGGCCCCATGTGGTATGGAAATGCCAAATCATCAACCCACAAATCAACCCATTTCACCATATGGGCCCCATGTTGTTCCCATATGGGGCCCACTTGAGTGTGCCGCTTGGGATGGGTGAGGGCGGGAGGGAGCTGGCGGAGACTGCGTCGGCGCGCTTGGAGCGGTTCGCGCAGACGGGACAAGGGCTTAAAAGAGGAAAGCGCAGGCGCGCGCGCGTCAGTGTTTCGAGGAAACGCAGAGTGGTTGCATCGAGGAGAAAAACTCCGCACCGTACTCGTCTCGTGAAGAAGAAGAGCGCTCGCACCAAGAGAGGGAGAAGAAGACAGCGCGATATTTTCGCCTGAGCACCGTTTGATCCTTGTTCGAGATGCCGTTCCTGCACAGTCAGTCTCACGAAGCCACAAAAACCGAGCTGGACTTGTTCAGTCTTCCCCTGACTCAAACGAGTTTAGAGTCGGGGCGGAACCTGCACTTCAAACCGACGGCTGCGCTGCACGATGGGTCACCGATCGAGTTCTGTATTCCGGGCTCGGGGGACAATTACATCGACCTGGCCCACACCACTTTGGTCATCAGGGCAAAGATAGTCGAGCAGAGCGGGGACGATATTACCGATACCGTCGGACCGGTAAACAACTGGATTCACTCGCTTTTCTCGCAAATTGTTGTGCTGTTCAACAACCACCTGGTCTCGAGTGCAGCCAACATTTTCAGCTACAGGGCGTACATTGAAAGTCTGACGTCGTACGGACGGGAGGCCTCGGAGTTGCATTTGACAACCGCTCTATTCCATAAGGACTTACCCGGAAAGATGGATGATTTGAGCAACAACACAGGGCTTGCTTCCCGCGCAGCGTTCACGGCAGGGTCCAAAGAGGTCGAGATGCTTGCCCCGCTGTTTTGCGATGTTTTCAACATGGATCGTTTTCTTCTGAACGACGTGGAACTTCGAGTCAAATTAGCTCAAAACAGGGACTCTTTCTGTTTGATGGCTCCTGCTGGATCCCAATACAAGGTGCGCATCACCGACGCGACGGTAATTGTACGCAAGATGACACTCTCGCCGTCGGTGTTGGTTGGACACGCCAAGGCTTTGGAACCAGCCGGGCCATCTTTTGCCATCTGTGCACCCTAGGCCCGTAAGATTTTTCGCCCCCATGCCACGCGGCTATAAGCGCCGTAACCAGAAATTTGGGGGGGCAAAAAATTAGTTGAACGACGATGCGTTGCGCGAAGCGCAACGCCGGGGGAGGGGTTCGGGGAGGGGGTGTCCCCCTCCGCGAAGGGGGAAAAAATTTGAAAAAATGGAACCTCAAATGGTGCTCAGAATGCTGTTCTTTAAAAAATAACGCACTTTTTCCCTGTGAAAAAGTGCATTGTTGCCCAAAAAAAAAAACGCTAGGCCCTTGCCTGGATACGGCCATACAAATTATGCCTGGCTATAAATAAAAATGAAACAGAAACAGAACACTTCCACTTCCATATTCATGCCCACACCTTCAATTTCGGAGACATAGGCCACCGGCAGCCCACGTGGGGAACCTATAGGCTATAGAACCTATAGACTGAGAGGCTATAGAACCCATTGTAGCCCACCAAAAAAAGCAATGGTGCA
>JASGXE010016583.1:0-10053 GCA_030068105.1 Sinentomon sp. SZTP_YWyxl
GCTTCCAATGAAGGTCGCATGGCGTCTAGTGTTGCTACCGTGGCGTCCCATGAAGGTCCCAAGACGTCCTTTTACTGTCCCATGGCGTCCCAAGAAGGACCCCATGACATCCCTTGATGGTCCCATGTTGTCCTTTGGTCCAACGGCGTCCCCTGGAGGTCTCAGAGTGTCCACTGACAGCCCCATGGTGTCCCATGATGGTCCATTTGCGTCTCATGAAGGTTCTATGGTGTTCCGTGAAGGTCCAATGGCGTCCATTTATGGTCCCATGGTGTGCTTTGATGGTCCCATGACGTCCCACTGTGATCCCATGCATGGCATCCCGCAGGTTATCATAAAGGATGTGCTCTGGCATCCTTTGATGGTCTCATTGTGTCCCATTATGGTCCTGTTACATCCCATGATGGTCCCATATGGAGTTGAAATGAAGGTCGGACAAGGTCCAATGACGATGCCATGGGGTTTCCACGAAAAAGAATGAAAGAAAAATGAAAAAGACAAAAAAGTTCAAATCGAAAGCAAACAGATGACGAGCGCTTTTCCACACCCACTTTCACAGAATGCCATTCTTCAAATATATTGACATTTCGAGCCAGTATCATTCTGTGTGCTCGCTCATTGGTGGATGGGTACGTTTAATCCCACACAACCATCAAATAACAGCTATTGCCCAACAAGGGTCATGTCGATTCTTCAGGCAGCAGCCACATGGCAACATGAGGAACAATGCTCAATTCGGCGGCAAGCCCGCAATCCGTGGGGAAAATTCTACCAAAGCGTTTCCCCTTTCAGTTATTTTTCTTTGTCGTCACAAAAAAGACACCCGCGCTTGATATGATCCTCAACAATGTCTCGTTACACGGCGACAAAAGTCGCTCGACATCAGTGACGACGTCACGGCGACGAAACGTCACGGCGACGAAACGTCAAGGCGACGAAACGTCAAGGCGACGAAACGTCTCGGCGAAGAAACGCCACGGCGACGAAAGGTCTCGGCGAAGAAACGCCACGGCCACGAAACGTGATAGATCGCCACGTCGATTCTTCACAGAGCAGCGAATTGGAGAGTGAACAACCCCTCAATCAACAGCGAGCACGCAACCTGTGCAGCTTGCAATGCATTCGGGAGTGCATGCATTCACGGAATCCCATATACCACAATATAGTGTTCAATTTCAAAGTTACTAGCTGTACATACGTTTTCTTACAAATGCAACATTACATTCCATTCGGTCATTGCCAGCAAGAATATTGAAGAGCTGTAGTTTTGTTCTGGAATAGAGAGAGATGAGATAGTTGTTCAATTTCGTTCATTGTAATGCCGGTCATGCCACCTCACCATAAAAGAATTAGATTTATAAACTTGCTGAAGTTGTTTTTCATTCGTTCATCCCACTGCACAATTTCACAAATGATCTCGGCAGAACATCGGAGGTCGGTCGGACAAGCGAAAAGCAATACCAAACCAGTCTTAAATGATGCCACATGATTGAACAGTGTAAGGGCGCTTAGAGAAAACTCTCAAATTGAATTTTCTGCATCCTACTTCAAAACCCTTTTATTCATGTTTCCTGTTTTTAAAATACAGTTCTGCATCTATTTTAAAAACATCCATGTAAATGTTACATGTCGTAATTCCACGTCAATCAAACATCTTTACGATGCGCAGAGTGCAAAAACATTTGG
Source organism: Sinentomon sp. SZTP_YWyxl (assembly GCA_030068105.1). Taxonomy (NCBI): domain Eukaryota; kingdom Metazoa; phylum Arthropoda; class Protura; order Sinentomata; family Sinentomidae; genus Sinentomon; species Sinentomon sp. SZTP_YWyxl. The sequence continues at coordinate 1,687 of JASGXE010016583.1, forward strand.
TGAATGACTTGAAAAACACAATGATTAGAACCATGATGATTTTTATTTTCGGTTGAATTGAGGAATCTGAGTCCAGAGATTTTTCAATAATTTTGCAACATATTTTTACACCAAACGGTATACCCCGGCCTTCCTCCGAAAAAGATAGCTGGTTCTCAACTTTGTGAATTGGTTATTGAGTACAATTTGCAAATTTTCAGCCATCTTGTATGAGTATCTGGAAAACTATGGTCATACGAAAGGAGTTACTTTTGTCATCTGAATTAGCGATTTTGCAAAGTGTTTGACCCGAAGAAATTGCATCCCTGCCACACTCTTTCGAATTTTCGGAAAGGGTCAAAAGTGGCACGGTGCATGCTCACATGACTCTTGAGGATGGGCGCCAAGAACAACTTTTTTCTTCTGCAGGGCATCCCCATTTTCTTCACTTTATGTGATGATGGACTCCGTCAACGACTTTGGTTCTCTGAATGTGAGAGCCACTTCAACTCATTTTGGTGGAGTTTGAGAAGACGCCCGTCATGTGTGACTCAATTTGATGCAGTCATGTGATTGCATGATGTTTATGAAGGATACCAACGAACTCCACCCCAACTACCATCGAAATCCATGTCGAAAATTCACATACTTGGAAGGAGTTGATGAGGAAAAACCTTTTGGTGAAGTGCATCTTCATTCATTCAAACTGTGTCAATTCCTTGCAAGAGTTTGTTCATCAGCAAAATGAAGTTTCATCACGTTTGTTTATTCTCTGGTGAAAATTTTGAATAACCACAGTGGAATAATTTCACGTTTTCTTTGCGCTCGAACTTGTTTATTTACCTTTCTGCTCAATGGAGTTTGGACAGTTTGCCTGAGACACCATTTGATTCAAAGTTTCTGGAGTCGCCTGTAATCAGGGTAGATTGCTGAAACTGTGCCACAGAATAGACATACATTGGAGGCAAAATCGCCAGCAGGTGCACTCTTAACAGTGTGGTACCAGTTGCTTACACCATCGATATTTTGTTCCGTTCGAGGCTGGTATTTACTCTTCATAACAAGGGTTGTCTTTGAAACACCCTGTACCACTTTGGGATTGTTCAAACCACCAACCGGTAGCTGTAAACAGGGGTCACTGATCCCTGTGAACAACTACTAAAGTGGTCTGAATTTTGGTGGCGTATTCTGAAGGAGACATCTGAATGAACAATTGAAATTATCGACCCTGTTTCAGAACAACCATGCTTTTTCGGCAGAGTAAAAACCGGAACTTTTTTAAATGCCTGTATCTAAGTGTCACTGAGGCTGATTCAAATCCCCTTTGGAATATTAGTCAAAAAGGGTTGCCGTAACAAGTGACCAAAAAATCACTGAATTCGGGTGAACGCCAGCCAATCTCTGGGCCAACTTGCAAAACTCATTTACCGGCCCACGTAAAACAATGCCAAATATGCTTCATGAATTGATCCAACAAAACCATACTTTCTCCTCCATTTCAGCAAAGACTAGAGATGAACAAAATCAACACTGGACGTTCAATTCAAATCATTTGAGATTTGCATTCACAATGCTGAAATGATGTGGTGTGGTGACATAAATTTGCCCAACAATTCAGGCAGTTAAATCCAGTGCAGTTAAATCCCTGTCAGGATGGTTTGGACTTTTCACCTGTACTGAAATTATGTTGCTGGCTGATGGCAAGGTAATGCAGCAACTTAACTGTCTGGATTAAAATTCCCAGGCTATCAATAATTGTTTCTTGACATTTCGCTGCTGAAGAAACCACCTTTGCATCCTCTGGCAGTAATTTCTAAACCTGAATGAGCTGAGGAGCAGTTCTGTGTTTTCAGATTCTTTAGTAACTGAAGCTCAACTATTGTTCAAAGAGATCATTTTAATTGGAATTTTGAACAATTTTCAACTTCAGCATACCTCAAACAGATATATTTTAGCTCTATTTCGAAAAAACCCTTTTAAGACTTTCAAGGTCCCTTTCCTTCTCAAGTTTTGGGTCAAACAAAAGATGGATATTCAATTCCGGCTTTAATCCTCCATAATTACTGATGAAAATTCATGATGACTGACTATCAACACAAACAACAAAAATAGCCTCTCAAGAATTTTATCTGAATTTGAGATAGGCCATGATGGGTCAACGCGATTAACAGCTGAGAAGGTCTTGGCAAAACGGATGTGCCTAAAACATTACATTCCATTGCTTCTTGTAAACTACAGGCCGTAATCCCCACTGTCACTCTCACTCAATTCCCCAACATTTTTGCTGAAGCTGGGCTCCCACTTACGTTAAGTGCCACCTACAAGCGCTGCTCAATTAGTGCTCAGTATCCAGGGCAACGCCGCTGAAAACGAATGTTTGGCCTGAACTGAAAAACGAGGATCATCAGCTGAATAGTAGCCGAAAAGCATGGCCACACTGAAAGAACAGACTGAAAACTGTGATGGAACATAGAACTCACATTTCGAAAACCAGGCCTTAACTGAAAAAAAGCATCATCATCATCAGTTGAACAGAAGTCGAAAAGCAGCCAGACTGCATGCGAAAAGGAACACCGTCTGATTCAAGGGGAAGTACCAAAGTGAGGTCCTTTGGTGTAGTGGATGGATAGCATTCTGGCCTTTTGGCCAGGCGATGTGGGTTCACACGAACTTTTCACACACATTTATCTGAAAAATGCAACTAACTTCAAAGTAATTTCTATGGGTCTGAGCTGTTTTCACACTTTATTCATGCAAAAAGGGTTAAAATTGACTGAAAAATTGCGTAACAGATGGAGTTTTTTGATATCTTTTCTCCGAGTGGTTGTTTCACAGCAGATATGCCTTGCGCTACAATGTGAGTGGCAAATTCAAAAGAAGCGGCTTTTGTCACCAGAAACGAATCCACGACAGTGATCGACAATCTTTCCAACTCATTTAATGACTGTGCAAAAAATGAGTTAAATGACAATTTTTCAATACCAGAAAGAAAGAATTCCCAACTTTTTTCGTATAGATGCAGTGTTCTAAAAGACCAAACCAATAATCAAATTGTGTCTGGCACCACGATTCGTTGACCATTTCACAAACACTGTAAATAGTTACCTGGTTTAAGGCTATTGTAGGATCGATGTCAATATTTACGTCAATCTTGACCCTCTCGGAATCCCCCAAGACCCAACCAAAAAACCGCTCCCCCATCCCATCCCTGTCTCCCCCAGTTTGAATACCCATAACCTCTCAAAAAGCCCTTTCACAATGTACCTGAACCTCAGCCTCAACACATCCCACAGCTTCACATCCACCGGTGAAGTCTGGCAGATGGCAACTTAAAAATTCAAAAATAATCCCAAGGAAGGACACCACATTCCGAAGCTATCCCAACCGCAAAAACGAGACAACCGACGAACAACCATGACCACGAATCACCACTCTGCAGCAACAGCTTCAACTCTGTCTCCAACCCGTGACCCGATCTCGAACTGCACCAGTCTCACAACACCAGCAGCAGCGATCATATCGCATCATCGGACTTGAAAAAGACCCCAGTCCAGGGGTCGAGACGTCATCACTAAATATTGACATCGATCCTGCAATAGCCTGAAACCAGTTACAGCATCAGTAACCAGTATTTGGAAGATTATAACTTTAAAAGAGCTGCCAGTCCAGGATGCAATGTTCAACAATGTTTGTTTTTGAGTCCCGTTTTTTATCAAGTCTAGTCTTTTGAGGAGTGCTGATAATGTTGATTTTTTGGGGTCTTTCCCATCCCAGTGCGAGGAGTTTTAGTTTTCCCACCTAGTTGAGTGGGAAAGACCTAAAAAACTGAAAAAGAGGAATGACTTTAAAAATCATGTTGTAGTTTTCCTTCATAATTTCCAAAGGTCAAATGAAGCTCTAGTCCTGCCCACTTGCTGACCAAGTCCAAAAAACTGACATTTGAAGCATTAAAAAACAAAGCAATTATTAGAGGGCATTTTTTAAGAGACCATGTGTGTTTGTTTGCTCTTCCGTTTTCAACAAAAAATAATGTCAAATGCAGGCATGAATGATCATCAGGTTAGTGTTCATCTGAAAAAGAAAAGGGGAAAAAAAAAGGGAAAAAAGGCCTCCGGGGCCCAAAAATTTTAAAAAAAAAAAAATTTTAAAAAGGAAAGGGGAAAAAACAAAAAATGGCCCCCCCAAAAAAATTGGGTTAAACCAAAACATTTTCACCTTTCAACTCTCAACATGACATTTCTTGCTCTTCACACGGTTCCCACATGGGAAAATTTCGTCCTCCCAGACTCCCGAGAATTTTTGCCGATTATCGCCTTTTTGCCAAAATTCTTTTATTTTCCGAAAATTGCAAAAATTGAAATTTCGCGACCAATTATTAAACGAATAATAAAGTCCCGAAGCAAAACGTATTGGCGAATCGAAAAACCCATTATGAACAGGACAAGGGTAGCAGAAAAACCCATGTGGGCACCCGGGTTTGCCCCGGGGGAAAGAAAGCAATTAACCCAAAAGGGATTTGGCAAAGGACTCTTTGGTTTCGTTATTTTTTAAAGGGTCAGGAACTTCATGATCGAATTTCAGTGGCTAGGATTTTTTAAGCAGTATTTTCCCGTCTGCCAGTTTACAAAATGAAACGGAAAAAAACAACCTGGAATTCACAATTTTAAGGAATTAAATTTTCGTAAAATCCCCTGCTGTGGCTTTCGGGATAACAGGTTTTCCAAAAGTGGCAAAGTTATTCGAATGCTGGAATAACTGTGAATTATTTAAGATAAAAAATCCAAAATAGGGATTCTCGGCCGGTATTCCACCGGCCGCCTGTCCGCATGGCTCCGCCCCCTCTTGGTTACCCTTTGTTTCACCCCAACCGGAACCAGGGAGAATTGTTGTTTTTTAAAATTTTGGTTTTAAAAATCCGAGTTTAAAACTTCACGAACACCTAAAACTCAAAACTCAGTTCCATTATTACAAACCAATTGGTTAACCAAAACTCCGCAACCCCCAAATTTATGTCTTCCGAATCCTAAATTTCCCAAAAATGGAAGACCCTTTCTGGAAAGGATTTTACCAGAAAATTTTCCACTTCCCTTTCGCTTCCTTTTCCCATTTAACTAATTTTTCTTCAGGGAATCCCCTCTCAACAAAGAAATGGCCAAGCGGGGATTTCCCTCTTTTTTGGAGGTGAGAAATTTCCTCAAACAATCTTGCATCAAATTGCCTTCAATTTCAAAATTTCTTCAACTTCTGGGGGGCTCCACCCCCAGATGCCCTGCCAGGGGCTATGCCCCTTGGATCCGCACCCCAGACCCCCGATTTGCAAGAGCATTATTGCTCTTGCTTAGCCCTGCTTGCAGGGAAGATTCTGACCTGCCAATATTATTTTCAAAACAACGCAACAAACAACAGAATAGCAATTTACATTTCGATCGTCAGTAAAATCATGCAAAAATGATAAACATTGCATCATAAAAGTGTAAAAACGCCAGCGTTATCTGTGGCAAAAGCCAATCGTTGAAAAATAATATCGATATCAAAATCAGCCAGCAGCAAAGTCAGCTTCGCGGCAGGTCCGTTTTTCCAACGACTTCACTTCCACTCGGACCACATTTGAAGGTGCCACGCTTAACAACTCTTCCAGTCATTTTGTGATAACTTCCAACTCCTGGTTTTTAATCTGTTTTATCATCTTGTCGATCATCATTTGTGTTCGTCGATCTTGTCATCTTTTAACCTAGATTATTTACATCTCCTTAATGGAGGTAAGTTGAGTGCCATAATGTTAAGTGCCATGAACAACTGAACATGGCATGTAATGTTTAGAGTGGATAAAATTTCTCCACTCTCTATCGTGACTGAGGATGAATTCAATTCACGCTTTTGAACCACATCTTTGAATTCGTGATGAAAAAAGAGGTGAATTTCTCTGAGGGAAATCAATTGAGGTGATTTTCGGTGAGTGGAGCCTGACAAGGACCGTTAAGAAAATTGAGCTCGTTATTTTCCCATCCAGAAGAACAAGGTTCTTCGATTGTTGAGAGGAGAATAAGAATCGGAGAGAACATAGATTTTGGAGACAGGAAGTGAGAAGCCAGGAGAGAATTTTGGGTAAGGAAACCGAAGTGAGAATGTTGTGATTTAATGGGGAACTGAGCTGGGGTGAGCTTTTAAGGTTTGTCAGGTGGGAAGACTTCAAACTCGATATTGTGGGGGGAGGAGCTCAGGGGTTTCAAGTCAAGACACGCGATTCCAGTGTCTCCCTTTTCTCTTGTTCCCAGCTCCGAATACTGGGTTAGAAATTCAAATGGTCCAAACGTCGAAAGAGGAAGACCGCAAGCAATTGCAAGAACAAGCGGCTCCAGTTGAGTACTTGCCGAGAATTGCCACTCATCGCTTGAGAATTTAAAGATAAGTGACTTCTCTAAGACTTGGAATTTCACACGGGTTGTTCTGCAGAGCTTTCTGTAAAAATCGGGGAAAGCAACTTTTCCACCTCGCAATCCCTGAGGTCTCTCCAGGAAAGGACTACAGCGCGATGGGATTTCATAACCCGAGAGGTTGATTCATTCTCACAGTGTTGTAATGTGTCAGAGATGTTCTCTTTTAAACTGATCATTTTGTTTGTAAAATCTTTCGTCAGATCCTGGTGCAAATATGCTCTGTGCTATTATTTTTTTAAATTTCTAAAGTGCCACTGTTAATTCCGAATCCGAATGGAAATGTTTTCTTGAACTAAAAACTCTCAATACGAGAGGCAAAAGAGGATCCTCTGGGCAGTTTTCTTTTACCTTTCGAAGATTACTGGTGGGCTCTACCCCCAGACCCCCAACCGGGGTGTGCCCACATTGTGTCCTTTTCACAAAAATGCTCACCGGCCCCTTGTCTGGTACACTTTAAACTAGGGGTGTACCGGATATCCGGCAACTATCCGGTATCCGGCCTATCCGGCTAACTTTTGATATTCGGTGAAGTATTCGGTCCGGCCGAATATTCTTCATTTTTTTTCGGTCATTATTCGGCTCCGGCCAAATAGTTTCAGGTATCCGGCACTCTCACAGCCGGATATAGTACAGAGCAAGACAGGTCCTCACTGGGCAAAGTCTGGGAGGAAACTGACATTCTGGCGGGAAGTCAGTTATTTTATATGCAGCTCGAAGCCAGTTGACCTTGAGCTTAAAAGTGGGTGGAGTTTGCGTAGATGGGAAATCTGGGTTGGGAGCCCCTCCTACAAGCAAGGCAACAGCTTCTCCCAGCATATAAAAGGAGGAGGATAGCTGGAGCAGAATGTCATTCTGTTAGAAGAAGCAGAGCTGCCAGTTGAGCTGATTTGAGGTTCAAGTATTTTTGCTGTGCAATGTTCTAGTTTGGTTTTCTAAGAACAATTTTGCCTGTGAGAGGCCGGATCCGAACCCTAAATGGCCTATTCTTCAAATATCCGGCCGGATAATCGGCTCCGGCCGGATATCTCCGGATCGTATCCGGCCGTGAAAATATCCGGCCGAATTTACTGCACATTGTATCCGGCTGGTATCCGGATCCGGTTATCCGGCTTTTTTGCTATCCGGTACACCCCTCCTTTAAACACTGAAATAAGTGAGTGCAACAAAAAGCTTGATTTCAGAAAACCTTCTCAACTCTCAAGGGCAAATCCCATATCCCAAGACTTTCTTGTCTCCAGGAAAAGACTCGTGCTAATCAAAAGTGGAACCACAGTGACCCATTTGGAGACGAGTGTAGTTTGGAAATGACAAAGTGTAAAACAACGTTCTTTTTTTTTTTGAAATTGCTGTTATATTAAACATTTCGTTCTGAAGAAGAAAAATCAAACAAACAGCAGCATTAGGTAATCAAAAACTCATGAAAAATTTCACCAACTAGAATTTTGCGTGAGTGAAGATAATTTATGAATGAAGTAACAAACCATGAAGTAAGTGTGTTTCTCTTGGATTTCCTGGAACCTACAAACACCACAGAAGGACAAAATGGGTTAAAAAGACTTATGCGCTCAAGATGAGAAAAATCAAAAAATGTTATCACTTCACTTGGAAGCAATAAAGCGCAGCAAATGCCTGCCACAAATCCTTCTGTTACTCCAAAACTACTCAAGTTTGGAAGGAAACAAAGATCTAATTGAAACTGAAACAAACACATTTCAACAATGAGGATCACGCAAAGTCTGAAAATGACAAAAAAGTCATTTTCTTACATTCTTACCCTGGGCTCAACACGAATTTCTTTCATGCTTTACTGGATTGGACCATGTGGCAAAAAAAGAAGGCTATCCTGACAAAACCTTTCGTCCTTCAGATATGACGACATTGAGGAGGCCCTGCATGCAGAATCACGTCAATGTGCACATCAAAGATCGCCCAGCCACAGGTCCAGAAAAAA
>JASGXE010016584.1:0-10852 GCA_030068105.1 Sinentomon sp. SZTP_YWyxl
AAAGACATATAATCAATGCATGAAAATGTGAATTATATGAATATATGAATAAATGACAATAATTGACAAACACCGTGATACTTGTTTCGGGTATGGCTCTGCTGTTTGAAGATCTTATGAGTTTTCCTCGACAGAGGATCAACAGCGAGGAATCACTGAAAAGCTTCTAAGCATTCTATTATTCCGCACGTCCGGTTTGCGCGGCAAAAAACTTAGAGGTTCGTTGTTTAACGTCATAGCATCTAACCGCTGCAAGCAGCAATCACGAGAAAGAATTTACGAAAGCAGCGCGCTAAACAATACCGGCACATAATAAATGAATACACAACTCATCGTCTTACGATAACAAAAAAAAAAAAAAACAAATAACTTCGGCACCTCTCTTCCGCGGCAGAGACTCCGATTACACAAATGACATTACTGTCTACGATTCACTAAAAATTAAGAATGAGGAACAAAAACAAAGTGGCTACATTTCAGGCGATTTGTATAATTCGGATTTTGCAAGGAAACAGCATCTAGATACTCGCGAGGCCGGAAAAAATTTGGCCGCTTCCTCTATAACACATTAAAGGCAACTTTCTAAAAGTGTTAAATGCTAAGGTATTCCTTATTATGCTATAAAAATTAACATTAACATTAAAAATTTGCTGAACTAATGAGCAATACGAAAAGGCGTGTCTGCGTGTGAGCCAAAGATAGACAGCAAAAACGATTTTCGCTTTTTTACCCAAGCCAAGTTGTCGCCAACAGCAAACAAAATCAACAGACAATCAATGGTGAATAATAGAATAGGTCACCGAGGTCACGCAGGAATTGTTATTTCATAACAGTAAATCAATCTGCTGACAGTTTCAATGAAATGCCAAAGCTCTTTTAATTCGGGTGTGTACATTGTTGATCAGAGAGATGAGAGAACGTCAGGCACTTGACCAACCTCGCAGTGATAAAAATGGCCCAATTCACCATGGAATTTGACGAAAATGGAGAAAATCGGCGGAAGGACTTACGCCTGCCACATGGAGACCCGAGATCATTGCATTTCTTGCTTCGTCGAGATGATGCTATTGCCATTTGCAATTTATTTGGCCAGTTTTTGGGATGTCAAAAAGATTTCATGCATCCAAAGACTTTTGGTCAAACTCGATTTGTGCATCAGTTCCACGAATACCAACCATAAATGGGCCACGTGAAGAATAAAACTGTGACGTGCATGTCTGAGTTTCCACAAAGTGTTCTTCTCATCTCCGCGAGCACTCGAAAGCCCGTTCCATCCACTTATAAAGGGAAGATCATCAACATGTGGCCCTCATTTCGACCCATAAATTCACACAGATTCCAACACCATTGTCATTGGCTCATATCACAATTATTACGTAAAAATCTGCTCGAACAAACACACGCCACAGATTCGGATGTACAGAAAAATGCAAAACGAACAAAATTAAATGCCTAAGGTACAAACTTCGAAATGGAATAAAGCATTCCGCATCGGTTTGAGTTCGAAAGAAAGGCGAGAAGAAGAAAAAATCATCAACATTTCCGGAAACGGAAAGCATGATGGCACGCGGTCTTCATCATCAGCGTTCTTTGCACAAATTCACTCCGGAAGGAAGGAATTTCGAAACCGACCCAAATCGCATGGTTACAACGGTTACTCTGATGTCAAGGACAAAAATGATTTCTTACCGCCTGGTGTCTGTCTAACCACCTTGTGTCCGGCTATCGCCTAAAATGTCCCCATAATCCATCAAATTAAAAATTAAAAAAAAATAGTCACCTATTGCATTCGATCTGAATGCGTAGAATTAGTCCAATGCTTTGTCCAATCGACCAGCAATGCAGCTGCAAAACGACCACGATTGAGCAGTTGCTAAAATTTGCATTTGAGTATGCTTTTCATCAGATATGTGTTTCATAGCATCTGATTAAAAATGACGTTGGTGCAAACTGCGATTTCGGTATAGGCTTCGAACACGCCTCCGGGAGATTGGATGCTTACCTTACAAGTGCGCTAGCGCACTTGTAAGCAAAGGACCTACACCTTAGAAGGTAAATCCAGGACAAATTGTGTAATTAATAATCGGCATGGTACCTACTCCATGTGTGCTTGATGTGGCGGAAAGTTTAGCTTTAACCCCATTTTAACTAACAACAAATCCACGGAAAATTTGCAGCTATGTACGAAATATCGGTGCTCATTTTTAGACTGAACGGATGTGCGAATCAAAATAAATGAGGCAGTTTGGGGAGCTGTATAACTGACTGTCAGTGAGATTGTTTAGTTTTCTTTAAATGATACCTCCCCGCAGACAGTGAACCTTTCCAAAAATATCAGAAAGGGGATCTCCTTATTTGGGGATAGGAAAATTGAACGCTTCCGCGGCATATACGAGTGGGCGGGCGCTCTTTGCCAAATTTTAAGCATTAGAGCACATCACCTATTGAATTTGCCAAAGACAGTAGAGAACTTGTGCGGAAAGTGAAAGTAGCTTCATGCAACATACCAGCATAGATTATTAATCGAAAAATCAAAATTTAATAAAAAAATAAATAAAAAAATTGGCAAGCCACTCCTTTTTTATCATTTGAAGACCCGATGTTATCCTGCTCTGCTTCCAAACATGCTCACAGGGAAACCAGAATACCTATTTTTGGAATATGTAAATTTATAACAAAAAAAAAAAATAAAAAATATGTGGAAAAGGTTCGCCAAATGGCAAGCCACATATTCCCCCCCCGAAGACCCAATTTATACCTCATCCCAAGCATGCTTGTAGGGAAACCAGAATTCCCGCAACAATGAGGGAGCGGACGAAGACTATTGATTCAGCAAATAAATAAAAGTTCTCGTTGAAAGTACATTTGATTAGGGAAACAAACCATTCTCTTCAAAATTCGTTTTCGCATGGGATGCTATTTGAACGGCAAACAGAAGCTTCAATATCCGAGGTCGAGTCGACGTTCTCACAGCAATCAAATGCAATGCGGCTAAATGCGTATTTACCAGCCATTTTAAAAAAGCTGTGGATATTAATAATCGACACAGACAGCGCGACCGCCGGATTGCTTGTCCCTGGGAGGACGTCGTCAGCAACAGAAGATGTATACTGGCGGCGGAAAAAGATAACCCATACATGTGAAAAATTTCCATTCTTGAGATTTTCGCAAAACCTCCATGCTCTAGAAATAAAAGATCCTCTTTCATCACTTATGTCAAAATCTGACACCTCTAGAAAGCTCCGTTGCAATTTGGCGCTGTAATTTCTACCAAATGCATAAGAGTAAAAAGAAAGAAAAAAAAGTTTCGGAGGCAACAGTTAAATGGGAAAAACACATGTATGAGTAATCTTTTTCCGCCGCCACTGTACTATACAAATACATAAACGCCAATAATTCATCGCTGTGCATAGAGGCGATACTTCAAGGCATAGTATCCGACAACACGCAGCACGGCTATCATAACAGCCAGGATGATGAAATTCTTCCCCACATCGACGTCGTTCAACTCCAACAGATCTATGACCCGTTCAGGTGATCTGCAAGCAACATTTTCAATAAGAGGAAGTGTGTCAAAAATTATGACAGAAAGGCTATGTTGTCTGATTCATATTTGACCAGCATTTTGCCTGCGGTAACGCAATTCCGTGGGACACAATTCCGATTGTTGCGCTGGATGGAAGATTGGAGCGGAGAGGAAATCAGCCATAATATACTACCAGGGGTCGGGGCAGCGTAACTGCGACTTCCGAGACCCCCGAAATGGGAAAAATTATAAAAAATACCACACTGCTGCACCATTCGGTGGAAAACGACCTTTTTTGTCCCTGATCGGCCTAAGGCCCTTTGCAAAATGATGGCAGTGCTTGACAACAGCTTTGTTCCCGCCTTCCAGTGGAAACAATGACTATATTTTCGGCCTTTCCCACGAGTTTTCAGCCAGGCTCAGCTGGCTTTTGGTCACAGTTTTCAGCTATGGTTCCTGATACAAAATTGGATCAACAGGGCGAGTCTGAAAGGTGTGTTAATTTCTATGAGGGAGCGGGGGGTGTTCCTGACTATACGAAACAAACAAAATGTAACGCCAGAAAACGTTTGACAAAATGAGCCATTCTAGATATAGATATGGACCCCAAAAGTCCCCAAATTAGCCTGATGGCGGGCAAATGTTGAAATGAAAAGTAAATGTCGATATAGAGTTTTCAAATTTGCCATATTTTGTTACTCATGGCAAGAAGAACAAAGAAGATAAGACACCCACTTGAAAAATTCTGTTCAGATTTTATGGTGGCTTAAATGCCCAAACTCATCCGAAATATGTTGAACGGGCTGGAGAGGACCCGATGATTCGGTATGACGAGGAGGAGTTTAAGGACCGCTTCGGATTTCACAAGGATTCCGTACTGGAGCTGCTGGCCCTTGTTGGGGAGAGGCTCACAGGCCATGCTGCCGGCCAACGCAAACACTATACGTCAGCCCGGAAACGCCGGTTTTCTGCGTACTGCGAATTATTCGCGTGGGCGCATTCCAACGTGTTGGTGGTGATCTTTTGGGAATCCATCTAGCTGGTAAGCTCTTTCACCGTATTGTGCAGGAAATAGCCAGACTTCGACATCGCTTCATCAACTGGCGACGCACGGCAAGATTCGGCAAAAATGCAATTCGACCAGAGAGCTCGCATGGCCGGAGTGATCGGCGCCATTGACTGCATGCATGTCCCCCCGGCCCTCAGGCCGAAACTTTTCGGAACAGAAAAGGCTGATTTTGGCTGAATGTGCAGCTCATCTGCGATTCTGACACCCGTGTTCTGAGCGTCGTCTCCCGTTGGCCGGGTTCGACACATTACGCCACTGTTTGGATCGACTGAAATGTTTGCCGTTTCGCAGAAGCTGGCCAGTTGCAGGGGTTTTTGGTTGCCGATGGAGGATATGTTTGCACCTCGTACATGCTGACGACGCTTGCCCGTTTCTTGGATTCCCGTTTCTTGGATGAAGTGGTGTTGGCCATTTCAGCGAGTGAAAAGGCGGCTTCAAAACAAAATGCCAGCTCAACCTGACCAAATCCAACCTAACCCAACCCAACCTGACCTAACCTAACCTGACCTGACCTGCCATGAACTGACCTGACCTGACCTAACCTGAGCTTTCATTGCGTTAAAAAACGCAAACTCTGATGCTGTAATTGCCAATACCGTGTCCATCCAAGAAACGGGAATCCAAGAACCGGGATACCACGCATGCTGACTCCTGTGCAGAATCCAGGGACGGAGCCCGAGATGAGGTGCAATGAAGCTCATGCTCACGCCCGTTATTGCATTGAACCCACATTGCATTGAACCCACCAAAGGAATCATCAAGCAGAGATTTCAGATTCTCTCCAGAAGAATGCGATTTTCACCGAGGAAATGCGGAAACGTTGTGCTTCACAACAACGGAATTCAACGAGGACCTTTCGCGCACCGCGAAGGTCGGCTCCCTGCCCGTGGTGATGATGATGAAAGAGAACCTGTCAATGATGTTGTTCCGGCACCAGCCGCAGCAGGGCGAGCCTTCCGGGCTGAATACATCACCAGACATTTCGCCGGCCAATAACTGCGACCACCTGAAGTCGGGAAGGACATTGCGAGGTCTACAGAAGAAAGGATTTGGAACGCCCCGATCCAGAGGGAATCGCTCAGAGGACAAAGCTGTGGTCTGCTCAAGGATTCCGCTCCTGCTTGGACACGTCGACAAGTATCCTATCCCCTTCATCTGGACTCTTCTTGAACGAAGGAATGAATGCATTTATTTCATCGCTAATTCTTCTGAAAAGTGAATCGTCTGTTAAATTTCTGCAAGTTTGTCTTCTGCTCAATTAATTATTGCATTCAAATGTCCGTACACTTCTGCCAAATGACTCTTTAATCATGTCATGGTCACCCTGCCGAGCCTCGGCGCAGTTAAGACAGCACGATGGACTAAACAGTCCTCATCCAACCAGAGACGAGAATTTCAAAGCCAATGCCGTCATCAACTTTCTTCACAAATGAAATCTCAGCAAGATTACACCCGGTGCTTTACCCACTCGAGATCTCGCCGGATTGAAGTACCGGGAAAATTCTGGGGAAAAGACGGCGTGAATACTCTCTCCACAACTTTATCCGATGCACATCTCTCCGACAAACTTACCGTCGCTCCAATCTCCGGAGCAGCGGGTAGAAATAACAACCGGTGGTTTTAAATATCCCGAGAACAATACCCAGTGGAGATCTCTCCGGCCTCAGTGTGTTCCAAGAACACACTGAGTGTTCCATAAATGTTCTTAAAAGAACACTTCCTGTCTAAGCCCATGTTAAAACATAGTGTTCCAAACTGAACTTCGTGATAAGAGTGTAGCTAAGTCAATTTCATAAGTCACAAAATTTCGGGTCCTTTGAGTGCCCATAACACAAGAACGAGACAACTTTTTAAAAGAATTCTCTCTAAACTTTTTGCTAAGATTCGGTATACGATGAGCTGGTGAGCTGGTGAATTTGAAATGTCAATCGCAACTTTTACATTTTTACCAATTTACCCCCATCTGGCAATTTCGGTGACATTTAAGTTCCCATAATCCAGAATGGACCATTTTCCTCCTATAGAAACCAATCCCGCAGAAATCGATTGAATATTGGATCAACTACTGCTCCATCATTTGCACACATGTTCCAAAATTATTTTGCACCGATTTAAAATAAATAAAGAAAGCAAGCCACGTTCCGTAGAAACGTGTCCAAAACAGTTGAGTAC
The DNA here is from genome assembly GCA_030068105.1 of Sinentomon sp. SZTP_YWyxl. Classification (NCBI taxonomy): domain Eukaryota; kingdom Metazoa; phylum Arthropoda; class Protura; order Sinentomata; family Sinentomidae; genus Sinentomon; species Sinentomon sp. SZTP_YWyxl. Next base: position 6,768 of record JASGXE010016584.1, read on the forward strand.
CTGCATTCAGATATGCGTTGTTGGCAAATTTTGATTTCTGGATTATAAAACCAGTAAGGAATCGAGTACTCCAGCCGCCCACCAACCTTAGATAACAAAATTCCTCATTGCAGGCTAGTCTTTCCCTATCGAAACCGTACGTTGTGACAAACAGTATCTCTAGGCCGTATCTGAGATAGGAGAAGTGTGATATCCAACGCAGGTAAATTGGCATTTTGCTGTAGAACACCAGAAATCCGCAGAAAACCAAGACAGGGATGCAGGAGATAGCTGCTACATAAGCAGATTCCTATAAAAAGAAAGAATCATATCAGCGGATGCTCTTGTGTTTTGTCACAACACTGGCCAAAGAAGGGTCATTTTCGAAGATGCCATGACATTTTAGTTGAATTGCATTCTGCCACACGCTACTCGTTCTAGAGGCCCGTGTTTTTCTATTCTGAAGCACTACTTAAAATAATGAGGCTGTGTAACAAACTTCTAAAAGTGAGACTGCTTTTGTGAGAAAAAGTGAGAAAAAAAAACTTTTTTTAGTGAGGCTGCTTTTTTCTCTCGAAAGCCAACGAATTTCACATTTCATCAGCGCAAGCCAGGACAGTAAGTAAATCAAAGCTTGTGCAACACCCTCATCGAGTGAGAATGATGCTTTTTATTTCTTGGATTCCCTTGATCAAAGCAAAGATTTCTCAACTCACAAGAAGTGAGAATGGTAAATTTTTCATTTTTCGAAACAGCGTTAAAAAATTGAAACAAAGAATGCCTTGAGAAACTGACATCTTTTTCGCATTTTTACGAGTAGTGCAATTTGGTGAGAGTATTCCAAGTGTGTGTTCATAAGTTCAAAGTGTCGCACTGGCTAAAATGAAAAAAAAAATTAAATTTCTGTTCGGTCGAAATGTGAAAACGTTTTGTTTCTGTGCAGTCGACTTTTTTCAAAACATGCATTCCGGAAACTTTTGGAATTTTCTTTAAAAATCATGTCTTGTTTTGTCAATACATTGTTGTCAGAAAAAGACTCCTAGACTAGAAAATGAATAGCTAGTTCCGAGAGATCCTCTAACCATCAATGAGAAATTCCCTCCAGCAGCAATTGCATGAGCTTGACTTGCAAACGAAACAAACACGTGTACACTGATGAAAATACCATATCTGAACATATCCAACGGTTGGTTGCTGAGGAAGTAGATGATGCTGGAGAAAATCAACGGACTTACCAACTACGAAAAGTTAAAAAAGAGGAAACAATCACATAGGTAGAATAGGAAAAGATTGCTTTTCCGGGGATAGAGAGCAGAGTAGATGTATACGTACTCAGACATTCAAAATACCCGGGCCATAGGAGATTATTTTATCAAACTTTCGAAGCACGGGGCAATGTTATTCCCCATCTGGTAAGCGCTGTTAAATGCATTCCTTCGTGTAATGTGTTTTGCGGCGCATGCGAAATGGGGAATTGCATTGCCCCGTGATTCAAAATTCGGAAAAAATCGCCTATGGCCCGGGTATTTAGAATGGCTCCGTATTTTGTTGAGACACACAAACCTCAGCTTGTTGATCGCGCCTTGCCAGATGATTTTATCTTCTTCCCCAAACATGCATCCAAATTTAATGAAAAATTTTTAGCGTTCCTTAGCAGTCAGAGGGTATGATGCACGCAAATAAACTGGAGACCTTTGTGTCAAGGGCAGAAATTTATGCTTGTTGTTCCACAATAATTAATTTCGGCTCTATGCTGCAGATGTCCTTTGGGTGGCTTTGAAAGGTCGCTCTCCCCGAATGTTTTCTGGTTGCTGAAGGAATTCTTCAGTGACTGTCACGAGAATACTTTGTTTTTTTTTTTTTTTTTCATTTTTCACTTCACTTCACCCGGTGGAAAACGGAACTCGCGAAGATGAACTCCAAAAAGGACCATATGTGGCAGAGATAGTGGCAGTTCAAACTTACCGTTAGAGGCAATTCGGCTGCAGCCTTTGCAATGTAAATAGCCTTGAGTGAGTACCACCGATTGAAACATTCCCTTGAAAGCACCGGCAATTCGAGAGGATCTGTTTGGATGAAAAGTAATCTGTTAATGACACCCAATAACAGAAGACATGACGGAACGCTGGGCAATAATTACTTCACACCGCAATAGGTCATTACGTGTTGGATTCATTTTTTTGGCATTTGTACCATCTGGCATCTGTTTTCCAGAACTGCATTTGCCGTTCATCTTCCAACACACTTAAAGGGTCTTCTGCATTCTGCGCAGGGATTGACCCAGCTTCACGCGTCACACGAATATCATGTGTTGATGTGTTTTACATCGTTTGTCATTCAGAACTGACCGAGTCCGATTCAGCTCCCATGTGTCATTCGAAGACATGCTGGCTGGGGCGTTCTGTGTGGGATGTGAGCTTGTCTGCAGCAAGGAATGAGAGACAAGTACAAAACTTAATGTTTTACCTACATGCTTGTCAAAAATTGCTGTTGGCGCTTTCAATTAAGTCTTTATACCTAATGCAAAATTGCAGCAATGCTTGCATTGTACTCGTAAATCTGCCGGGACGTTCATCCGTATGTAGAATCACATGCTTTTCTGCCATTTTCTGACAGCGCCAGGAATTATCAAAACTCAAGCTCAGAGACAAATCCAAAAACGTTGTGAATGGAATCGCCATGTATCACTGAAGGACATTAAAAATGTAGACGGTTCAAATCAACTTCAAGGAAAACATTCAGATCTGATTTATCCTCATTTTTATTGCTGTTACTTGGCATTTGCTGTTTGTGCTCGGACCAAATGAATTGGTGAGATGGGCGGGTAGTTGGAGGTTAAAGAGTTGGAGGTCTATGTCTATATGGATCTAATCCAGAGATGACAGGCGACTCTCCGCTTTCTGAGGTGGGATGTTTCATGGTCTGTTGAGAAAAATCAAATTCACAGTCCATGTAATGTTCAACATGTCCAACAGGGGAAGTGGCATGTGGTTGGGGAATTCGGCGGAATGAAGCGATGATTAGCTGGACGGAAGTTGGTGGCTTCATCTCGCAACGGAATGGTGTTATCGTGGTGTGATCATATACCAAGCAACGGCTACTAGCAAACAGTCCCCCTGCAGTTGGCACTGGGTTTTGCAGCAACACGTCTTGTGTTAATTTCCGAACTTGAGATCATGAAATAGGTATAATATTGAGATAAACAGGACTTATAGAGAATCAAACGTGAAGAAATCATCACACACGTACATTGTAGGACAGCTCCAAGAAGCGTTGTAACCATGATGACGGTCAGAGTGGCAAACATGAGAGCAAGATTATTGAGAATGGCATTAGCTTCGTTTCCCAATCGAAAGAAGAGCAAACCAATCAGCATACCGATAAAAACGGAACCCAACAATCGAAGGTGAGTGAGTTTCTGTGGAAAAGAATGAAAAGAAAACAGTAAAGTCAAAGATCAAAGTAAGGAAAACAAGAAAAAATCGCGCTTTCATTGTCTGCGGAAGGGAGGAATCAGGAGCAGTGGAGGCTGGAGCCAGAATAACGTAAAAATTAGGAAAAATATCCTCACTCCTTTCTGTTTTATGCTGATTGGCCATTCTGCACGTAATCTGAATTGTCTATTTCAAATGGATGATATTGACGAATTCAAGGCAATCTAAAAACATATGCAAAGCTGTCGTCGCCTCACCGAGGAAGTGGACCGCTATTCCTTAATTACGCGTTGATTTTCGAGTCGATTTTTATGTAAAAAAAAAAACAACTCGTGATAATAATGAGGAACTGCTCGCGGTAGATATTTTGTTGATTTGTTTTACGAAGCCTTGTCTTGAGGAACTGAACTGACCGACGAGAGCCACCAGAGCCATCGCCTTCGTCATTTTCTCGAGCTCTCGACATTGTTTGAATCGAGGGCTTACCAAACCTTTGACTGAAAGGAGAATGGAAGAGATGGTTTCACTCCGCAAGAGGACAATAAAAATTAGTTTTCAGAAGGTTCAATTCCACTCCATGCCAAAACCACTGAAAGGATAGGTAACTATATTGCTCTTCATGGTTTAGTAGAAGGCAGTAGTCCTCAAAAAGATGTCCGGTTCAGATTTTGG
>JASGXE010016585.1:0-10649 GCA_030068105.1 Sinentomon sp. SZTP_YWyxl
CTATAGTAATCAACGGTTTCGAGGTTTTCACTAAATCAGTAAAAGGCGACACCATGTAAGGCACCATTAATTCACTCGCTACTGTACACATGACACCTTTTCTTTGCCATAAGCTGGCGGTTGGTTTGCCAAAAAATTAAAAAAAAAAACAAATTTTCTTGCCTTTTACCAATCGCTGAAACCTTTTCTTCGCAATCATGAAGATTCCAGATGTCAATTCCAGCTGCAAAGCATCAAGAATGACGTAAAAAGGGGTCAAAATCAGCAGTCCCTTATGTGTGAAGGGCGCAAAGGGCGCAGCGCCCTGCCTTCAGGAGGGGCGCCCTCCTGCCCGAAATGTGCGCCCTCCGGCCCAAAATGTGCGCCCTCCTGCCCAAAATGCGCGCCCTCCTGTCCAAATGCGCGCCCTTCTGGCCTCTTGCCCTGCACCCCGCGCGCGCCGGAAAATGAAATTGTCCCACAAAGCCTTGTGCAGCAGTGTCGCCGCCGCCCGCCGGGCGAGTCCGCGTTCGCCCACCCATTGGATGTTCATTTTTTCACGGCATGAGGACACACGTGCACCGCAGTGCTTGTTCAAAAGGCGCGGACGTCTTTTGCAGTCGGTGGTTTTTTTGTTTGTGAAATGACAGGAATTTGAATTTTGCTTGGGACGAGCCAACAACAAACAGGGCAAACCGAAAAAGTGAAGAAGACAGCATTCATTTCAAAGCGATTTGCTTGAGACGAGTCAAGCGGCGGACTGAGAACACACGCGAAGCCAAAGCAGCTCATGCAAGTTTTACTGTGTTTCGTTTCCGGGAAAAACTGCCACTTGTTTTCTTTTGTTGCTTTCATTGTCTGGTGTTTTCTTCCTTTGCCGGCATGCATGCTTTTGCTGTCTCCCTCCACAAGCCTGCAGTTCGCCTCTGACTCCTTTTTTATGAGGCAGTTTTTTCCAGCTTTTTCCTGTGGACAACATGGATGGCCGGGCGCACCGCGCATGTTGCACTTTGAGCCTCCGCGGCGTCTTTTTTGAAGGCGGTTGAGCTTCGGTGACTTGGCGAAAATTTCGGCGCGGATCAGCCGGACGCATGTTTTTTCCGAGAGCCACAAAAAAGAAGTTGCATTCTCGTCTTCCCTTTGTTTGGGATGTGCGGCATGGGCACTGGGGAAGAGCCTTCCATTCGGCACTTTGTCTTTGTGCCACTTTCGATTTGAACTTGGAATTTATCCTATAAAAGATGGTGGGATTTTAGATTTTTTTAGATGGCGCCACATACTGGTGAGCAAAAGTGAGTTGCAGCATGACATTCTGAAACGAGTGGTACCAAATTATTTTTTTTTTGTTCTGTATTTGAACTCTTTGTCCTCACACCACCTATTGTTTACTGGGGCTAGTCCTTTTGTCGTCCTAGGGCGTTTGACCCTTAAGAAAGGATTTCAAATGTCAGTGGTAAGTAAATGAACGCATGGCCTTTCGAACAAGGTTTTCTGTTTTCATGGTCTCCGCCATGCATTTTCGCACGTGGGTGATCTTTCTTTTCAGGATTGCCCTCATAAGGAACATCAACTCAGAATCAGTGCCCTGGGTCAAGAACAATGTGTGAGAAAATTTGCCCTCATCAGGAACATGAACTCAGAATCAGTGCCCTGGGTGAAGGACAATGTATACGGGAACCGGACAGTTGGCCGCCGTCGACATCTGGCCGCCGGACAACTGGCCGCCGTGGACATCTGGCCGACGGACAACTGGCCGCCGTGGACACCTGGCCGCCGAGGACATCTGGCCGCTGGACGTTTGGCCGCCATGGACATCTGGCCGCTGCCCACCAACCGTTTAGCCACCTCGACATTGTAGCATTCATGAACATTGATGTCGTTGGACATCAATGTCACTTATTCGAGATGCAGTCTCCTGCGAGATAAGGGGTAAGAGATCTGGCTGCTCTGAACATTCGTCCTCCGGACGTTTGGTGTCCGCGACTGTGGAAAACATCAACATCAAAACAATTGGTTTAAGCACAATTTGAAGGGAAAATGGTTTTTTAAAAATTCTCCAAAAAGTTCCGATTGGAGCGCTGACTGATTGTAGCTGCACATTGCGACTGCCGCAAGAAATTGTAAAATGGGAAAGACTGGGGTATTGCGCGTGTCGAAACTTTTGTGCACCTTTTCTGCATGATTTGGATGTTCTTATTGTCTTAATAATTATTAAAGGAAGGAATTTTTTTGCGAAATTTGAAAAGCAATTTTGAAGTTATAAGGCTTATTATCAAATTTTTTGGAACAGGAAGTGAATGAATTCGTGGAGGCGGCTTGAGTATCTGAAGGTTTGCAAGTGAAACAAACTCCAAAGTCCGGCAAGGGGATTCGTTTACGGCATCATCTGTCACTTGTCCAGGACAGACCAAAATTGGGAATGGAGTAATTTGGGGGAAAACAAGGCATTACAGGTACGACAGGCACCTCAACATGATGTATGCCAAATATAGGAGAAAGCAACGACAAAATTTCATGAATTTGAAACATCCAAAGTTATCATCAATGTCCAACTGCCACGTGTAGCGGCGGCTTAATCTCCACAGCGGCCAGATGTCCGCCGCGGCCAGAAGTCCTCGGCGGCCAAGTGTCCACTGCGGCCAGTTGTCCGGCGGCCAGATGTCCACGGCAGCCAGTTGTCCATGGCGGCCAGTTGTCCGGCGGCCAGATGTTCAACTCCAGCGGCCAGATGTCCGTCGGCCAACTGTCCGGGAACCGTGAGAAAATTGCCTGTGCAGGAAAAAAGTGGCTGTGTGAGAAAAATTGGAATTTGTGGATTTTGAGCTGGGCATTGCAATGGGCTTTTGTTATTTGTTTCTCTTTCGGTGTCCTCTCAATTTATTTTAATTGTTCTCTGACGACCATTTTCTGTCACATCTAAATTTTCATGCCTCGCTGTGACTCACCCTCCACCTTCATTTTGCGACGGTTTTATGGCACGGACCAAAGTGTTTTTTCTGTAAACAAAGCACTTTGGTTTTGTACACATTTAATGATTCGATTTCGAACACAAAAATTGCCCTTCTTCCTGTTTTATCTCCCTGCTCTCTTGCTCCCTTTCTGCGCAGCGACGCCCCTGCCGCTCCCAAGACATGCCTCAAAATTTCCAATTTTGCCACTTGACCAGTCCTTTTTGGCGCCAAAATGAAACCAAAAATAAAAAAAATCCCAGACCTCCGGGGGCGCTGCCCCCCGGACCCCCTGCTAGGGGCTCTGCCCCTTGGATCCCCGCTGGGGCCCTGCCCCAGACCCCGTTGCGCCTGCGGCGGGCTTCTTCTGCCCCTCGCCTAGCTCGCCGCCCTGCCTCACACAAGGTCCTGGCTAAGGGACTGATCAGTGTCATGCATATACACATGATGCTTCCCAAAAACTCAATTTTGGGACTTGACACAGCCCCTGACTTTTTTTATCTTCATTTTGTTAGTGCCAAGGTCTACTTTTCGGTTTTCGGATGATACCAAGTGCCGGGGGAAAGTGCCAAAATGAACCGTTTATTTTTCCTGGAACTTGGTGTCATCCGAAAAGCACCAAAATGAACCGTTTAGCCGGAAAGTGATGAAAAAGCCTTCAAAAGCTGGTTTTTTTCCAATGCAAAATCTGCAAAATATGTGTTGTGTACATGGCATATTTGGCCACATTTTTGTGCCCTGAGGCTACTCTTGACAAGAGTAGTCACACTCTGAAGACAAATTGAGTAAAAATACAGAAACTTTTTTGCACATGTTCATGCTGGAAGACCAAAATCACTGAATATATGCATAATCAATCTTGATTTGTTGGAGAAAATCATTGATAATGGTGTTTGCATACCTCACAAAGGTTGAGGAAACTGAATACTCCCAGGATGAACGCACCATGTGGCTTTGCCGATAGAGAAAGAAACCAAAATCTTTATGTGCATTTTTCTCCCATTTCATTTTATTTTTCTCTTATCAAGCCGTAAAAAGGGGTTGAGCTTTTGTAGACGTTTTCAACACCATTGGGGGGCCCATTGCTTTGTCTACGAACTCACTGGATGTGATTCGAAATTTCGATTTTTCCATCTGCTTTGCTATACAATCTAAAGGCCCACAAATTCAAAGTGAAGCTAGTGGATAACAGTAGCAGTGTGGAAGCTGGTCTAACTAGGGCTTGTGCATGCATTCGCCGCCAAAATGATGATAGGCATCATAGAGCCCTCGAAATTTCGCGAAAAGGGAATAAGCACGAAAAAAACGAATTCTGATTTTTCCACTTTTTGCAACATTTCTTCGCCGATTATGCCTCTGTGAAGTCAGATGACACCAAATTTATAAAACGACAAAAAACGAAATTGAATCATTAGCACGAAATTCACGTTTCAGAACGAAATTCCACAATTTTTGTCTTTTTTTTGCACAAAAACTCCCTTTCCATGTCATTATTAGCAAAGTGCCATTGACTTTGTGCAATTTTTTTCTCTCAGTCATGTCCACAAAGAGACCAGAGAAATAGCCTACACCACATCAGTTTTTGTCTGTTGTAAATGTAATATTTTTGTCTCCCAGGATGCACTCTTAGCTTTTCTCAGACTCAAAGCCAGATACCACTAAGTTAGAAGCAGAACAAAATTGTTTGATGAAAATAAAAAGTGAACTCAGATTAAAAATCTTCAAATGCCTTCAGCCTTCGTATTCCATCTGCAGTCACCCATGTGCGATATTAGATTCAGGACAGGTTTCATTCAGCTTCTATGATGAATGGAAATGAGGGGGGAAACCAGCCACTATAAAAAAATGATTTTGCTGCCTTCTCAAGGCTACAAAATGCCATGCAGACAAAATAATGAAATGGTGGGTTCAGCTACACAGCACAAACCCAGATAATCGTAACAATTAGTTTTATTTTAATTCTCAATGCAAATCTGCAATGCTTCTCTATTTCATTTAGAAGGCCTATTCAAGAGAAAGTTCTGCCAGTTTTCCATTGGACCCATATTCAGCAAACCGCAGTTCAACACCATACAAACCCCCGGGATCATTCTTACAGCCTACAAAAGGCCAAAACCGAGAAAAAACGAAATTTCACTTTTATTTCAACGCAAAAAAAAACGAAATTTTGAACCTTCAAAACGAAATTGACAAAAAATAAAAACGAAATTCCGTGGGCTCTAGGCATCAGCAATGAATGTCCATGTGCAAAACTACTTATCGGTGCACAGTTTAGAGATAAAAACTTGGTGCAAAATATGGTGTCATGTGTGCCAGGTTACGTCTTTCTACCCCACCTCCAGCCAGAAGGTTAAAAAAGCAAAATCAGGTTCCACTCATCTGCATCAATCCATCACTCCCATTTGTTCCAGCAGCTGGTTTCAACTCCAGAACTCACTTCCACAAATGCTTCCATGAAAACGGCTTGCCCATTATCACACTCCGTGGTGGGTATTTTGAGGCCTTTTAAGGGGGATATAAACCCTGAAAATGGTGATTTTGGAGAAAAAATCACGAATTTCATTTTTCACTTCAATTTATACTTCAAAGTGTCCTCTTTCAGAAAATCAAATCGGTTTTTGTCTACCTCACTTAGTTTTTTCACATTGCTGCATTTTGCTGCACAACTTTAGTGTAGCGCCAAGCCTTTTTTATTGACAAAAGCACATTTTTTGCTCCTTTTTGAATGTTCTTTTGGCCAGAAGAATGAAATTTGGATGTCAATCAGCAATTGGCTTTCTAAATCCAATAGAAGTGTCAGATATTCAATATCTATCACTTCAGTTGTCTAACAATATAATTTTATTTTCATCTCTTTCCACCTTGGTTATATATCTAAATATTGTTCAAATTCAAATGTGTTTTTCTCCTATTTCTACTTTCCGCTAAGTGAAAAAACTTTCGGTTGCATTTTCTCAGCCATTTGCAGAGATACGGACTTCAAATTTCTCACACATATGTAAAAAACTCACAAAATTGGAGCTGTGGGACCAGAATTTTGATTTTTTGCCAGGTCAAGAGATATTTTTCTTTTCGTCGCACATTTTGCCGATTTTTTGCTAAAAGTCTATCGCAACTTGAATTTCCTAAAAATAAAAGCATTTGCAAGCAAAAAATTAAAAATCTGATTCCACAGCTCCAATTTTGAGCCATTTTTGATCCAGAAATGACTTGTAAAATTGCTCTGCAGCCCACTGCAGCTTCACGATATGACAAAAAAGTTAGCGCTATAATCGATACAAAAAAGCTGTCATTCCTAAACTAACAGTCCAATTGTGATGAAATTTTGCAGAAGAGTTACTTTTTACTGCCTGAACTTCCTCTAAAATTTCAGCAAAATCGGTTCACAAACAAAAAAGTCGACCCGTCAGGGTTTATATCCCCCTTAAGTAAGATAAAAAAGTGAAAATCAGATGAAAAGTGACTAGCCAGTGTGGACACCTTTTTTTTGCTTTTTCCTGTCAAAGTCACTTTATCTTCTCTCACTTCAAGTTCCTTACTTTGTCATTCACTGGGGCTGGTTGGTGGCGCACTAACCACCCTCTCTCCTTCAAAGGAAATGCTTACGTGTTGGCATCTTGGTTTCAATGTTTCCATGGAGCTCTGCTGTCCGGAATTCCGGACTCCCCCACCTAATCTTCCTAATTGATTCAGGCCATCATTAGATGAGGAAAATTTATTCTGATGTAACCATCCTCCTGACTTGACACAAAGTTCTCAGAAGTCAAATTAAGAAGAGGAATATTCTTCTGAAATTGAGTGTTAAAACCACTTAAAACAACCAGGTACTATTTTATGCATAAAAATAACCCATGAAAAGAGGAAGCCTTCAGCTTCTTGGAGTACGGTCTGGGTGGCATCACCCCCAGACCTCCCACCAGGGGCTATGCCCCTTGAAACCCCACTGGGGCTCTGCTCCAGACCCCATTTACTGGGGAACTGCTTCCACGCACTCTAGCTGGGCTGCACCCAAACCCCTCGCCGGGAAATGGTACCATGAGCAACCCTGCTGAAATTGACTAAGCTAAAGCAACTATCGCGAAACAGTGTGAAAGAGGCAGGTAGGCCTCCCCTTAAAAAAACTTAAATTTTGGTTGGTAGTTACAATCATTGTAAAAAAGTTGTTTGAAATGTCACCAGTTTTCCAGTCATTTCTTGGCCAACTTTCAACAATTGAATCGATCCTTTTCAATAGGTGTCTAGTCCATATGACCTCTCGCAATTCTCTTTTCCACAGCTATGCTGTCTGAGCGTGTACACATCGTTCCAAAACATCAAAGGTAAAACGAAAGGTAAAACTCCAAGAGGACAAGCATTGCAATGCCGAAAATAAGTTTCGAAGTAAATTTTTTCCTGTTTGTCTGAGATACACGTTTTTGGACTAGTTACCTTTTGAAAATGAGCGTTTCAATTGTGTCCATTATGTATCCCTCATGCTTGTGGTTTTCAGGTCACGTGTCTCCTGAGTTCGAAGTGCCTACAGGGTGTGGAAAAACTTTGGATGTCAACAGAGACGTTCTACCAAGGCAGCGCCTCCGAAACTGGTGAGAAAACTTTGTGGGTCCTGTAGGTACAACAAAAAGTGCTGAAGATTTTTGCATCTTTAATTGTGTTTTTCCATTTTCCGGGTCAGTGTGATTTTTGTGATTGGAATTTTTGTGTTTTCTCCAGGATTATGAACCTGGCAATGTTTGGGAATTGGATACACATTTGGGCGGCATATTCGCAACCATATACCTATGACTTTTTCATTGGCGCAGATCCTGGGGGGGACGGGGGGGACACGTCCCCCCCAATATTTTGAAAGTCATGAATTGTCCCCCCCCCCCCCAAATTTAAGTTATGAATTTTCTTCGCCAATGATGGAAATTTGAATCTGCTGATATCCTGCCATAAATGCTCCAAAATCAGTTTCCTGATTCACTGAAATTTTAGTAAAAAGTTCACAATGTTATATGTCTTGTGCGGTTCATGCAAGCTATCACTGTCATAACCGTAGATGGACTTTGGGTGTGGTTCTGTTGACTTAACACTCACCATGTTTTAATCCTTTTTCATCTTATCTAATAATCGGGACAAAAAGACGACCCCGGAGGAAAATGGCATCTACCAAGTGAACTGCAGTTGCAATCTCAGGTATATTGGCATGACAAAACGAAACCTGGGTACCAGACTATTGGAACACAAAAGGGACTGCAAAAACGGGAAAATAACCACTGCCCTTTCTATCCATGTGAAGGAATCGGGACACCTCCCTCATTGGGATTCTGCAAAAATCATCGCCAGACCAAGCTCTTTCTCCACTCGTGAATGCAGGGAAGCTATTGAGATCATTAAAGCCGGCACAACTGCTTTAAACCACAAAGAAGGTAACCGCCTACACCCAGCCTGGAAGGAGGTCCTTCAACCCACACAGGAGATTCCATGCCAGATAACCACACAAAGTTTGGACGTCCAGACACACTCCCAACAACTGACGGCATCAGTTGATCTTGCTCCATCTTCCGATCTGCCAGTGGTTCAGCCTCCACTCAGTATACGCATACGCCCAACTAGAAAGAGACGCCCCCCGGATCGGCTCAATTTGTGATTCATCGGCCATTTGGTTCACTTACAAAAATCCAAATTTTCGGAGGCTTCAAGTTCACAAGGAAAAATGCTGCTCTGATCGTCGTCTGCTGCTGCCCTGCGAATTTCAGTTGTGCACGCTCTCTGACTGGAGGACGTTGTTTTTTCAAGTTTTCTTTCAACTTCAATTTTCAACGACAATGGCTACGGCCAGCTCTCTTTTTACACCTGTTTTTACCACAATTTGACATGGACTTTATCGCATCATTTCATCACCAGTGCTAAGTCTTCATTGCTGCCGAGGAACCTTCAGGTGAAAGGTGAAAACGCGTTCCAGCTGATGTTTAAAGAGAAGTACGAATACCAGGGTGTTGGTGAAAAAGGATTAAAACATGGTGAGTGTTAAATATCACTGTCATGCCAATGCGCAATTGCCTCAACCACACTTTGTTTCCAGTCAAGGTGCTTTGGACGAGCCGAGTTGTGTCAGCAGTTGGCTTTTCTTGGTGAAGGCAGGATTTGCGCTTGGAGGAGAACGAGACCATTCAATCAGGAGTTTGCATTCCTGATTGCGTAGATTATCCCTCCATTTTTCGATCAAACAAGCCTTTTGTTATTGATGTGCACGTTCGTGAACAGAATTTTTCATATCTGCCAACTATCCTACCCATATCGCACCAGCCTGACACGTAATCCTTCCACTGTCAACGCTTTTGTCAACCTTTGTTCATTGTCTAGACATGGAAAATCGAAAATAAGGTCTAATATTTTTTATGTCCTTCCTCTAGCGTGCAAGTGGGATGTGCGTCGTTGTGGGATATAAATCTTTTACAACCAACAGAATGTACATTCATAATTTTTCTATTTTTATCCTATTCGGCTGGCTGCAGTTTCAATGTTTTGAATTGTCCCTATTTTTGTTTGTGGACTTTTGTCGCCGTCACCAAACCACCCTCGCATGCGAACACAATGACTTGTGAATTGAAGGATGCATGTACTCACAGGGTGGTGAAACTCCTGAATCGCACATGAATAAGAAAGTTGTTTTGCTTCAGTCGAGGATAGGAACGAAGGAGGATTTTCCCTTCCAGTAAAATGTTTTTTTTTGACAAGATTTTTGTGAAGAATCCACAATTTTTCATCAAAAACGGACCTTAAATTTCAAAATTTCTTCAGCTTCTGGGGGACTCCGCCCCCCAGACCCCCTGCTAGGGGCTCTGCCCCTTGGAACCCCGTTGGGGCGCTGCCCCAGACCCCCCTCCAAAACATATTCCCACATGTCCCCCCCAATATTCAACCCAGATCTGCGCCCTTGGACTTTTTTGAGCCTGTGTTTTTAAGAAAACTTGGGTTGGTTCTGTTTTGGTTTTTTTACAATCTGAAGTGCATTGCCGACTTTTTGGAGTTGATATCTGATTTAGAAAATTCTTGCTTCACATCCAATTATTGTCTTTTTTTTAGTACACGAGCTTCTGCAACGGAAAGCAACGGTGTTGGTCTCACCGATAAAGGAGATCGTTTCAGTCTGAAGATCAGGTGTCATTTTCACTGATGAAGAATCTCAAAAGAAAGCAAGAACAAAAGCATTGGTGAGATTGTGCGTGATGATTTTAAAGTTTTTTTTTGCGTCACCGCATTGTTAATTGTTTGAAACATGTTTGCAAAAGTGGGTGAGATAGAAATAGGATAGTTGAGGCAATGAGCACGAAACTGAATTTGAATTCTTCAAATTCTGAATTTGAAGACAACCCACCGAGGGGCGGAGGAGAATGAAAGTTTGATTGAGCAAATTATGTATGAGAGAGTGTTTCAACCTTCAAATTCTGAAATAATAAGAAATCAAATAGAAACTGAAAGTTATCGAATCGACCATTTGAGTGACATGAAAGAAAAAAGTCTGGATCCACGGTCGATTTCATCTTTTGGCTCTTGTGCTTGAAAGAGACCGATGTTTGCGGGGGTGAAACGTCGCATCCTTCAACATTTACGAACGATTAGCTTCAACATTTACGAACGATTAGCGGCCCATTTGTGTCATTTTGTCAAAAATGAAAAGCCACTCTCAAAGACTACTCAAACTCCATTTTTGGCTGTTCAGATTTTCAACAGTGCAAA
>JASGXE010016586.1:0-11246 GCA_030068105.1 Sinentomon sp. SZTP_YWyxl
CATTAAAACATTAAAACATTAAAACATTAAAACATTAAAACATTAAAACATTAAAACATTAAAACATAAAAACATTATGACATCAAAACTTTAAAACGTTAAAATACAAAAACAAGCTGCAAAAACAAATTCGTAACTTAAAAAGCTCAATGTACAAGCATAAACATCGGCATGTACAGAACGTTCAATTTTGGGCGCTACAAATGGCATTGAATCTGTTTTGGTGGCAAATCAAAATTGTCCTGTCGTTGCGGGTACAAGACATGGTGCGGTGTTTCTGGGTGGTCGTTATTTCGCTGATGATGGTTGTCTTATCGCACTTTGAAAGTCGTGGAGCGCCCACGGACGGTCTTGCTGTTGTTGGGCTTTGGTGATGCATGCGTTGTTTCATGTAAGAAACCTTTCTGTGTTAATCTCTGCCACCACACACTCGCTTTTTTCACTTGTTCTAACGTCAGCAACCAGCAAGACTAATGACAGCATCTACTAGCACACACGGTACCTAAAAACTGCGCGTCCTAATCAGCGGTCGGCATCTGCCTTCACCTGGCAAATAGATTTTACCTGGACGATGTGCTAACAGCGTTTACGCGCAGCGAATGAGCGTCGCCATTTGTAGTGGCCATTTGGAAGACCTGTACAATATAAGCAAGCATTTTTTAGAAGCATATACAAGCAAAAACACAAATCTAAAAACATTTTCACAGAGAAACATTGATAGCATATAAATTGGATTTCAGTCTTTGTGATCTTCGCTCACTGAGAGAGTTTGGGCTATAAAGCAGCAAAGCTTCGGGACAGAAATGAAGGAGGCGGCTATGAGGCGAATCTTACAGCGCAGATCAGGTGTGCACACGCACCAGGTTGCATACACGGTTATGGAGAGTAATGTACCACACCGGCGAAGGTTAATAAGGACAGCGGAGAGTGCTGCGGTGTTGCAGCGCGCGGCTCGGCAGGGGACAGCGGCGGATTCGCTCCTGCGGGCGGCGCCGGATGCGCGGAGGCCTCTGACGCACGGACGGGAGTAAACGCAGCGGTGACTACCCGGCAATAGCCTGACAGGCCAAGAAAATGATGCCAAAATGCTTGCGAAATTGTGTGCATGTATGTGGGTAGACCAAGCAGAGAGGGTACTGTTCCCTGATGAAAGACAAACAAACTAAGATGCTAAACCAATAAACTATGGAGCTAAATGCGGACTCTAGGTTGGCTGACACAGGAGTGATGAGTCATCAATTTTGGGGAAAAGTCCGACCAAGCGCCTTATACCTTTTTTCCATGTTAACCGGCTGCTCCTTTCCATGTTTTTGTGTGTCTGTGTGTCTGTGTGTGTGTTTGTTTTATGTAGATCGTGGATTAGGCCTAGTGTCCGGTACTCTCCAACTTGGATTGGAGGAGCCGGGCATCGGGGTCCGAATGTCCGTCCAGGCGTCCGATCTCAACACGCTAGAATAAGCTTGGGTGAGCACGTCGGGCTTCGTGTTTCGACAACCTCAACTCGACATTCGGACTCCAATAGGAAAGCCACGAAACTGCAAAACGATGAAACATTGCCAAATCGACCAGACAGAACAACAAAAACATAAAATCCATGTTAACCCGCGACACCCTCACTCGTACGACTCCATGTACGAACTGTTACGTGACTTTTGACTCACCCTATATAAATAACGAGTTTATGAGTTGACATGTTTTGCTTACCTGCGTTATCATCGTCACCGAACATATCCTGGCTTCCGGGGTGTCCAGGTGGCGGCTTGACGAAAATGGTTGCGTCACTGTCACTCCCGGCATGATTTTCCTGCGGTGATGCAGAACGCAATGGTTGTGGTTGTTGGGTTCGTTGTGATGTTGACGTTTGTGGTGGATGGGACTGCGTTCTCGCCGACTGCGGTGGTGGTGTCGATGACCGAATGATGCCACATTCGGCGGCCTGATTGATTAAGTCTTCAAGTAAGTAGCATCTTCGGTATTCTGAAATAGAAAAACAAAAATTGATAAGGAATGGATTTTACAAGAATGTTCGCCACATTTGAACCATCGGTCATGGGCTGTTCGGAGGGACTTGATTCCAAAGTCAAGAGTGTCCTGAGTGCCATACTCTCGCGGTTTCAAATTCGCTTCTGGGTCTTTGATAAAGACATTGGTAAATTTTTCTCTTTTTGTTAGTGACTGGTACGTGAGTGGAACTCCCTTTGCACAGTGATATGTTCACTGGAGCTCCCAAATCACAGCTACGTTTACATGTCTGCCTGCCTGCCTATGTCCAAGAACGTTGTTCTTTTCACCTGTTCTCTTGACAAGATAAAAACTAATTATTGTCTTGTGTATTTTGCCGACGATGTTGATGTTAATCTGTATTGCAGTAACATGTCTCTGAATTTCGCTTGGAGGAAACTACCAAGACATAAAAATGAACTGGTGCGCCACAGGAACTATCGAAACTAAATTTTGACATCTTTCCAAAATCAAATCCTCTGTCATAAGGCTAGACACTTGAAATTCAAAGGTTTTTTAAAAACTTAATGTTTTCAATCTATGAAATACGCACAATCTTGTCTGTATTAAAATAACCAAGTCTGCGTGGGTCTGTTCTTTGGTATAGATATGCTTATTCGTTTCCAAGGCCTGTTTCGTCTTTTTTTTTCCCTGCTTTGAACCCTGGGGTTTTCCTCGACGATCAACATCAGAGAACCATATGAAGGAATCAACACGAATAACTGCCTGTTTACTTCATGCATGCAACAACTTGTGGAACGAAATATATTTGTCATCCACAAGGAAAAATTGATGTGTGTGAAACACATTGCACCCACAAAGTTTAGGAAACCCAACACAATAATGCAGCGAACAAACATTGAGACATCTTTAATCTTGCGCTTTTACACTGAACAATTCTTCTGTTCGTTTCGGTGATTCCGATCACAAATGGTTTTTCGATTTTCAACAGACATTGGAAGCTTGCAAAAGACTGGAATTGTAATTGTTTTTGTCGACTGAGGATTTTGCAATGACATTTGAACTTTCGGTGCCAATTTTCGAAGGAAACACATGAACATCGTCAAAATTGTTGCCATGCAAATGTTGCCATTTTGTTCGTGTTTACCAAGCATGATTTTCGGAGTTTTCAAATCTGGAGTTTATTATATAATCTGACACAAACAATTTGTTGAGACGGTCGCACCACATGGTAAAATACACAATCAATTGCAATGAATTTCAGCGTGAATGCTGACCATTGTGAGAGAACATTGCTGGGTCCTGCTTGTGACATGGGAATTCTGGGGAGGTGAATTCCAATCGTTTATGGTGTTTGGAAAAACGACATCGCAAGAATATTGGTGCCGCAGAGTGGAATAACGAAACCCATACCACAATGTGCGCCGCTGGAAGGTTTTAAGCTGTGCTACGAGCAGATATCTTTTTAGTCAAGAGATGAAAAAAGAGTTGATCTCTCTTTCTATTCGCCTAAACTCAAGAGTAGTGAGAGAAATTTCGTTTTCAAATTGACCAGTTAAAACACGCGCTGCTCTTCACCGAAGGCTTTCCAGTAACTGCAACGGATCCCAAGCAGTGCAAGCGTATTCCAGAACGGGTCTGACGAGCGCAGAATTTTCGATTGGAGAACATTTGTGCAGATTGGGTACTTCACAAGTGCATGAGTTATAAAAACAGTATGGAACTATAGCATTGTTTGCCACAATATTAATGTGCATTCTTGTAACTAAAATTGTCGGTAAAGATTACTCATAAATATTTATGACTACTAACAACTTCATGGGGAACAGAACCCATGGAGATTGAGCAGGTAGTCTGATTTGTCGCGCACGTTCAGAAAAACACATCACCACCGTTTTGTGCGAATAAATACGTATACCCCATCTCTCGCATAATGATTTTCAGAATAAAGACCCCGGTGCGAGAGTGTTGCGCTAGTTGGAAGTTAGGATGAGACGATATCGTCACCGAAGAGACAAACACCTGAATTAACTTTTTCTGCGATCTCATTGATGTAGATGAGGAATAAAGTGGGCCAAGAATGCTGCCCTGCGGAACAACAGATGTGACAGGGACCGCTGCAGACGAGGAACACGCAAATAAATGGCGTTTAGTTTCTCCAAAGAATTTACTAACATGATGTGCTGAGCTAACATGATAAGGATCTCCTGCCGTTCTTGCTTTCGCACTAAATATTCCGGTTCCTTAAAACTAAGGTGAATTAAAATTTCAGAGATAAAATACTTACCGCCTCTCTCTTGGCAATATGGACACTGTGGTTTCAGACAACCCTGCCTCAGTTGTTCCTTCCGCACGCAACTTTTACAGATGGCGTGCCTGTTGTCTGGGCACGCCATAATTGGTCGTCCGACCAGTGACTCCAGACACAGGAGACATTCCGATAGCACATCGAATTGTGGGAAGAGAGACATTTCAACACAAGAGCCGGCACAACACTGACTGATTTCTGACCCGAGTTCGAGTCTCGAAGAAAACGACCACTTTTGCGCTCCCATGGGGAGGTGGTCACGGATGGATCTTCCCCAGAGTGGCATCAGGTTATTATGGCATTGTTCGCTTAATTTGCGGCGATTACCCTACCCCACATCTAACTTTCACCAACGTTTCCAAAAAGCTGTTTTGGGGTGGTATTCATCTCTCGGGTCAATATTCAAGCTAAGCATTTGGTTGTTGATCAGAAAGACATCGATAGCACGTCCACGACCTTTGCATGACCTCAACTTCTCGCTGGTCCCAACAATAACCGAGAAGGTGAAAGCTGCTTTGTCTCGGAGATCATTACTGGGTTCAACGAATCCTCCAAGCTAAGGTTCATTGTCATAAAGCGTTTTCGATATGGTTTTCCCCGGCAGCTCTATCGCTATGGAAAATTTCTGCGTTCAGAAATATGACGCCTCGTAATTGAAGGTGTGCACCTGAGCATGCTTTGATCTTTGCAGCCTTTTGAATGCACACCACCTGGTTCGAAGATCCATTTCATGCCCTCTCGTTATTATGAGCTGCAGTTATTACTTATTATTTTTATTATGTTTTCGAATGCGATGGCTCTGTACTGGCAGCAAACGCTGACTTAACATCCGGAATAGCTTTTGCTGTGTGAAGGATTTTCGACATCCAAAGCATAGGACTTGCAAGAATATGGTCCATTTTCGCCAAAATGCAAATCAATGGTCCTTTTATGAAGTGGTAAATTTTAGCATGTTATTTTCGGGTTCCTTTAAATTTGATCATTATCATGCAAACTTCGTATGCAACATATTCGTAATGTGGAATGAACGGCAAATAGTAACCAAATGCTTTTCTGTTTGCAAAAATAAAAGGTAAAAAAAAAAACTTACCGTAACTGAAGGCAATCATGCTCAAATGAGACATCTCCTGCGTGAGAAATGATGGTCAACTGCTCTCTGAATCCGTCTGATTCATCAGAACTGACGAGTACGAAAATCGCACTGAAAATGCGACCAATTTGACGGGAGTGTCTTTCCACAAAACATCGACTCATGAAAGCCCTTTTGTCCGGTGTCAGGGATTCGAAGGTATAATGGTCTTGGTTTTACGGTGTAAATATTCACTGAGCGATGTTGCCCTGCGGTCCCTGGGAAGTAATCATAATTGGTTGTCCTTGTGAGAACGTGCTCTGGATAAGTGAGATTTTCCACTTAACTTCAACTGTTTTTTCCACTTAACTTCAACTGTTTGCAATTTGTTGTGATTGGGATTAGTGTTTTTAGACACGTACAGAGTTTGCAAAATGTCTGTTTCCCCGCCAGGATGCAACCCATTTACATGTTACAGATGACCGGTGTGTAACAAGCTGTACGCCGCTTTTGATCGGGTAGTTAAAACGTTTCGCCAGGTGTAATGAGAATTTGAGAATGGGTCAACGACCCGGTGTTGGGGAATGGGGTCAACGACCTGACGAGGTCGATCCGTTTATCCAGCCTTTCTGGAATGGTGCGTCGTGGTGTCGTATTTGATAAGTTGTTTTATACAGGAAAAGTTTGTGTTGCCTGGAAAAATGAGTTTTCGACAAGATGTGAGCAGATGACGCGCACGTTTGGATGTGTGACCAAATGAAATTTTTCGTTATCCACGATATCAAATTTTTAATGACTCAAATTTGCCACGTTTGATAAAATATGATCCAGATAGTTTTATAAGTTGAATCATGCTTTTTAGAAGAGAACTAAAAATAGAGAATTCGTATTGGTAAAATGGATTCAGTGTTGCCTGGAGAGGGCTCAATGATTGTGAAAACCTGGAGACTCCCGGACCGTCATGCACACTGTGACAAGGTTTTGACATTTGATTGGCATTGTGGAATTGTCTTTTGGTCATGTTAAAAAAGCTTATCGTTCCGTTTGATGACTCCACAGCTTTGACTTGCCAGCACAATTGCAAATTGCATTCGGGCAGCAAGTCAAAGCGAGGTTAACACACCAGTTTCTGTGGGGCGGTCAGAGTTCAGTGGTTGAAGTATCAGTGGTCAATGCATTCACATTCAATATGTTATAGGCCATATTCGAGATTAGTCTGCACTGTAGAAATCAAACTTCGCAAAAATTTATAGTTGTCTTGCAATTTGGTTGTGTCTCGGCCACATGCAAGCGCGTCGCGTTTGGATCAGGTTCTCAAGAATTTAGATCAGAGATTGCAAAATGGCCGTTTGCCCACCAAGTGGGCAAGGAATAGGGGACAATGACCTGGCAAAGTCGATGATGGGTATGGCGGCGTTGGTGCAGGGTTCATGATGACACCTGTCTGATGTTTTTTGGGCAGCCTGTGTGTAAATGTTGCTGTTCAGCCCTGAAGATGCTTGGTACAGGTCAAGTCATGCTGGCTTATATTAAGTCTACAGGATATGCAGAATGGAGGTCTGAGAATGGGTAATGGTAAGGTGTGTTCATGACTACGTGGTGCAATTAGTTGTTCCTGTTGATTTGTTGAGGGTTAGGTCAAATGATGGTTGACGAAATGGGCCTTGTGCTTTGTCGGCATTGTTGGCCATGTTAGGATAAACGAGCAGAGACGAATTGGTCATGGTCTGGTCAGATTTTTGGTTTGTGCAAATGAGCGGAAGCGAAATGGACATCGTGTTTTGTGGTTGCGCTATGTTGTTTGCAGTAACGTGATTGATAATTTGGCCAGGTAACAGATAACAGGCCAAACGAGTGGAAACAAATTGGACAATGCTTTTTGCTTGTGTGGTTTTGGTTGTCCTTCAAATGAATGGAGATGTGGACATTGTGTTTTGTCGGATCAGATTGTTATAACAACAATGTTTCCGTTTAATGCAGAAGCGGCTTTGGGCCACTATTGTGGGGTCTGTTCTCCTTGCGAGCCCAAGGTGTGCAACGTTGTTCAAGCCGAGCCACTGTTCAAGCCGAGTCACCGCCCGCATGGCTGTCTGCTCATAATGGCAAAGATGATGAATGTTGCTTTAGGCTAAATTGGCATTGTTTTTATTGACATGGACAGGTGGGGGTGGGTCAAATGTGTCGGTCTGCGAAATGTGAATCGCTCGTTTGTGTTCAGATCAATAATGCGAGTAGGTATACGCGTACCTATACTCAGGGAGAATATTGCGGTTGGAAGGTTTCAAATGACTCGACCATTAACATTTCAATTCGTTTCATTTTGTTTCGACGGATTTCGTTTCACTTCACATGTTTTCAATTGGTGTCATGTGCTTTCATTTCGTTTTTTTTTTATTTGGTTTTATTTCGTTTCACTTGGTTTCGCTTCGATTCATTTAATTTAGTTGTTTCCATTTCGTTTGTTTTCATTTCTTTTCATTTTATTGCATCTATTTTAATTCATTTTCTTGGTGCATAGTTCCCTGTTTTTCGTTGTTTACATGTTTAATGTTAATGTGTTTTATGAATTTTAGGTAGAAAAATGATCAGTCGTGGTACTTTGGGGATGTAGGGCCTATAAGTAAAAGAATCTCGCGGAATTGGTGTGAATGCAAATTTTGTGTTGAAAGTATTATTTTTGCATTGAGATAATGAATTTTGTTGCGGAATTTATTGATCACGGTTTTTTATGTGGTGAATTAGGCTACAGGTGCATAGTTTGTCGGTCCTTTGCATATCGTTTTTCCTGATTTCATAGTAAACATTGCTAAATGTATTGATTTACGGACGTATATCACGAGTTTTCGTTGCGGAAATTATAGCGCACTCATATTTTACTTTTCGGTTGTAGAATGTTAACGGCGGTGAGACAACAATAATGGTATTTTGCATAAGATTGTGTTTTGGATAGCTCGTTTGGTCTTTATTTTGACTAATTTTAAACTCTGTTGATCCAGGAAGAGTCACGAATCACGCATTATTCTCCGTTACACGATCGCCAGACGTTGAAATGCCTTGCTTTTGAGGTTGTGCTGTAAATTCGTTGGTTGTCAATTTGGAGCACCAGTCCGAGTCTTTGCATTTGTTCTGCTTGTCTGTCACCTCAGTTGAGGTCGGCATTACCCTCCCTCGAAGGAACTCCTAGCGCGCACGTGAATGTTCGCGAGTTTCCGCGTACGAATAGTTCGTATTGTTAGCATTGGCCTATTTTTTGTCCTTGAGATGGCGCCACCGTCGCATTCAGAAAATTCCGACCGTTCAGAACCGGATGGTTGGTTCCCACACTGTTTTTTATGTTTCACAGCGCATTTGTCGCTCAGACAGCCTACCTGCACCATATTCAGGCTTGGTTACTATTTTGGTTCAATCTTTGTATGCTGAAAGCATAATACCTATACAGTCAATGTCGATTCAAGACTTTTTCTGGTCATTAGTTATTTTGGCGCCACTTGGCCATTTTTATATGGTAACTTCGGTGTTTGCAATTACTGCGCATGCGATTTGCCTGGCGCAGCATTTTTGCGGCTGGAGTTGCTGTTTATTACCGGATGGGTCTTCACGTTTGGTTTTGGATCTGATTTCGGTTTTCCTTGTCCATTCCGGAGTTGATATGGAAAGCCTGGGGTTGGATCTTGCTAAGCGGTTGAGACCTGGCCAATTTATTTTAATTATTTTTTTTGTTTCCATTTTGATTTCTGTTTTATTTCTTTTAATTTTTTGCTTTCTATTTTGTTTTCCGTTTGCTCTATTTTTATTTTGTTTTCATTTTTAATTTCTATTGTGTTTTCAATTTTCTTTTCTTTTGGTTTTCTGTTATATTTTCGCATTTTTCCATTTTGATTGTGACGCATTTGTCTTTTTTATTTTATGTCTTTTAATTTTGGTTTCAAAATATTTTCATGAGTTTTCTGTTTTGTTTTCTTTTTTCCAATTTGTTTTTCCCCATTTCTCTTTTTGTTCCCTTTTTACCCTGGGCCGTGCCCACTTAAGGAGAAAGAACATGGAAACCGCATTGGCCTTGTGCTCCGAGAGATGACGGGTGGTACGTTGCACTTGCTGCTCAAAACAACCAACAAACGGTTCCCGCATGTCATCCACGGGGTGGCACCACAAACACACTGTCAAGCTACTGCACTCAAGCCGAACGGTTCGCAGTGAGTGGGGCAGGGGGAAGGAAAGGTGGGTGGGTCGTCTGCCGAACAGGTGATTCTTACATTTAAATTAGCAAACGTTGAGTTCACTCGTCCCAGTTGTTGGCTGGCAACCATGGAGGAACATCCTCCGGTCGAGGAGCTCTCGGGCTTCCTTTGGCCATCTTTTTGGTACCTATAGGTACTTCAAACGAAGTGCATTCAGCGCACAGGGTATCACTCAGGATAAAGGTAAGTGGTTTCTCATAGGCCCCCACCCGGAATAACCAGGTTGACTCATAGGTCCTGGGGTGTTTCCCAACCACGATGACGCGGGACCGCCGGCCGCGGATGACGCATGGAGCGGTGTAGGGAGGGGCGCAGAAGGGTCCAGGGGGTCGGGGTGTCCCCGGAATTTTCCAGACCATTACATTTCTCTGGGTTTTCGGGTTCAAATCTTGGCAAAAGGCTCATCCACGATTATGAGCATGAGTCATTTGGTCCACGAATATTTTGCAATACCCTGTACGTCATTGATGACGTCATAGTAACGTCATTATGTCATTGTGACGTCATAAAAGGGGCGGGGCCACAAATGCTGGCGCCACCTTGGCGGGGGCCATCCATCCTTAAGACTTTGACGTCAGACAGAAGCAGCTTAAAAAACGGTGTGACAATCTGTTGTCAATGGGCATTTGAACAGTAACTGATTGAAAAGACTTACCTTTTTGGATGAAATTTTTTCTTCATCTTCTTTGGAGCTTGCCTTCCTTTTCTGAATTGTCTATTGTGATTCGAGCTGCTACCTGATTTGATTATGCAGCTCGGCGTTTGAGTTTGTTTCGGGCTCGACTCGACATTTGTGCATTTTCGCCGTGGAATTGAATTCACGAATTCGGATCAAAGTTCTTGTTTTCACAAATGTCAAAACGGCTTTCCGTTGGTGCTCAGATGCCTGTTGTGGATGTAATCCACCGTGTTCTTTATCTCATCCACGGTGTTCTTTATCACACCAGGACTTTTCGAGAAACCATTCTTGTGGATGGTTTGGAAGCACATTTCAAAATCCTTCACAGTTTCCAACCACGAAACAGTTGAGTGCATTTGAAATTGATTGGATTCTGTCCAACCTGCTGAAACCAAGTCTATCTGCTTTTTCTTCTCAGCCAAGACCATAAGGGTGTTGTACATCTCCCTCACTTTATACGAAAACAACGTAACCCGCCAGGTATCTGAAGC
Source organism: Sinentomon sp. SZTP_YWyxl (assembly GCA_030068105.1). Taxonomy (NCBI): domain Eukaryota; kingdom Metazoa; phylum Arthropoda; class Protura; order Sinentomata; family Sinentomidae; genus Sinentomon; species Sinentomon sp. SZTP_YWyxl. Next base: position 10,748 of record JASGXE010016586.1, read on the forward strand.
CTTCAAAGTTGGAATAAGACGATTCAAAAGAAAGCAGTTTGGAGTTCTTATCATGAATTTCCTGGCATAATTCCGTTTGCGTCGATTTCTGGCGCATTTGACACCCTCCCGTTCGGATTCCTCTGGGATCCACACATTGAGTTAACAAAAGATTTGCACTATCTGGACATTCATACAAATTATGTGAATCGTAGATATTTGAACGTTGAACAGTCTTCCAAAAAGATATTGGCCTCTCCGACAACATTCTGCTCTCTGAGAGTATCTTCCCAACTCCACATGGACCACCGTACGGGTTGGTAGTAGGTCACGCTGTTGCTCAATCAATGGCTTTGATATTTCATGTGGCCGTGTTCCTCCTCCTTGATGTCCGCACCGGTGGAGGCGACTGATGCAGTCTCGAATACTGTTTGAGGTCGATGAGGGCACCAGCTGTCATCTACCAAATATGATTTTTTGAATAAAGAACTCGTAGAGGCTGCTTCTTGAATGGAAAAAT
>JASGXE010016587.1:0-10995 GCA_030068105.1 Sinentomon sp. SZTP_YWyxl
TACATGCTGACTTGGAGATGATGCCGTGTTCTCGTAGCCGTATCGCCAGAAGGTGTCAGGGTCATATAAAGATAAACTGTCCAAGAAGAGGAGATATTCTGCTTCAAAACACCCGACCTGACGCAATTTCGCAACACCCAAAATTCAAAAAAATATTTGCACTTTACGTGTATTTGCGTCTTTTACGTGTCATCGAGTAAGTAAGAGCAAGTGGAAAAGCATGGCATCGAAGCTGGAAAGCGTAGATGGGTGGAGAAATGTGAACACGTTTCGGAAGCTTTCGCCCTTCCTCTGCAGGCAGGTATTAGTCCCTCAGGTCCAATTATAAAGTAGTGAAGGTTGCTTTCCTCTCTCATGTGGCCCAACTGAAAAATATATTTTCTTCTTTGTTTCATATTAGGGAAGGTGCTTCCTTCTCTCTGGATTCTGCTGATGTTGAGGTAAGCGGAATGTTGTCTCATCAATTAAAATTCGGGATTATGATGAACTCGCGAAACTTCTGGCAATCTTTGAGGCTCTTTGAAACTGGTTTTATGCAACAACTGCCTGCTGGAAAACAAAAACGAAATCCACGAAATCTTGTGTTCGTTCCACTTCATCATGAAATTATTGGTTGAAATTTGTGTTTGTCGCATATACCTCTGGCTATTTTTGGTTGGAAAAAATAACAACAATTGTTTTTCAAATCTGTGTTCGAAAAAAAAAACAAAAAATATTTCCCTGTTAATTTTGACATTTCATGAAAAATACGAACAAAAATAAACAACCACAAAAAGCCTATTCTTGGCATCTCGCTTCATAATCACTGGTTTTGTGCTCGCTCCATAATCACTTGGTTATGGCTATCAACTCAGAATTGCAAGATAACGATGGCGAAGGCTCAACTGATGAGAACAATGGTGGAATTAGTCAGAAGACGAGAAACAAAAACAGACCAACCTGGGATCTGTTCAAGTCAGAAGACACCAGCCATTTTTTTAAGGGATGGTACGGTGATGCTACAGAATGCTGATAAAAAAAATTTCAAGGGGACCGGTGACTGGGGCAGAACGAACTGAGGCAGAAGTGGACTGAGGCAGAATTTTTGCATTTTTGGAAACTGATTTTTTTCATTTCTGCTGGTTAGGTTAGGTCAGGTTAGGTTAGGTTAAGTTAGGATAGGTGTAAGCTGCCACCTCCATGCAAAAACTCCCTCCAAAACTCCCTCCTTTGTCCAATTCTACCTCAGTCCAATTCTGCCTCAGTCCACTTCTGCCTCAGTCCGTTCTCTCCCAGTCCCCCGATCCATTTCAAGCGGAAACAAAATTGTGTTATCATAGACATTTCCAACACAAGATAGCATGTAAGTGGATCTGCTTCAAGAGCTTTGGAAGTTTTTCCAATCATGTGCGAAGTCGGCACAACAATGTCCAAACAAAAACGGGTCAAAGAAGAGTTTACACATCGAGAATTGGAAAAATCACTATAGACATTCAAAATCAAAGAACAAAATTCAAGAAAGATGATTCCTAACTCTGAAAAATGGACTAGCTGAAAAAGTATGTGGAGTCCTTGACATAGTTCAAGTCGAAATCCCCCTTTGAGGGCACTTCCTTGAGCACTTTATTCAACTTTAACTTCATCTCTTTGACCTTCTTATCACTGGAGTTCAATTCATCTTCACTGTAGCTATATTTCTGAACAAGGAACTTTGACAAATCTTCCAGAATTGGTTGTGAATGAAGTGCAACAAACTGATCCCGACACACAACGTTCATTTTCAACATGACGTGGATGTGTCCAGAAGCAATCATGCACCGAGGCAAATGTGATTCGTTCTCGTTGACAAAACAATGACGTCAGCATCATGTGACTCGAATCAAGTGAGTGGATGAAGTTCGGAGGAAATGCATTCTTTTGTTTTACTGTATTTGGTCGTTCATAGGCATCACAGGAAACATCTCCTGAACCTGACCCCAGCCAATTGCACTTGGAGACTGATAGGCAGTTTTCACTTTTGAATACGGCTGGACAATCGGCAGGCCAAGCGGAGTTTTCCACTCAACATTTTGGCCACATACATGCGATATCAGATGTGCACATTCCGTAAACCAGTCCTGGATATCTTGAGCTGCCATGAACACTTTTCTCAAACTCTGAAATGTTTTTGAAGCAAGGTAGCTTGAAGCAGGCCAAAGATGCTCTTGAGGAAAATCCTTTACATCTTTCAACTGTTTTGCAATTTGGTGCAAAGCACCATATCTTGTGACACCATACACCGTTGTCATGATGGTCTGCTTTATTACTCTCCGCTTTATGAAACCATCCAGGACAATTGACATTTGAACACCATTTCCGGCGTCTTTCATTCTTTCGGCCTCAATAATTTGCACAACTCACTCATAGACATCCTGAGGTGCATCAGCAGGAGAGATTGACCGCAAAAGCACCATCCACATCCCTGCCAAGTGCTGCATAGTTCTGCAAACCATTGCAAGATCCATCTTGGTGGACAGGAAAATGACAGATGTGCTTGGTGTGATCCGGCGAACGGATTGCACTGGCTATTTCCATGCAACACGCCAATGTTTGCCAAGGCTCCTCGGACTCAGTCCACCACATTTGCCCTGTCATTGGATTGTCTGCCGAATCGAGGATCTTGTCAATCAGAGAGTTAGCATATGCCAGCCTATCCGCTGTGCTAGCTTTCTTCTTTAGGCCAGTCAAATTCACAACATGGATCTTCAACCAATCCAAACCATGTTCGCCAAGTGGTTCACCCTTCGCAAAGCAAAGCAAACCTCTTGCAACGTCTGAGCCAAGGTGGTTCAAATGAGGTGGACAAGGATAAACTCTGCCACGGAAATCCATGTTGTGGGGAAACCAAAATGCTCTGTTCCGAAATTCATTGGCAAGTGACAGTCGATATCTTGCATCACACCACAAACTATACATTTCAGCTTTTAATTTCCTATACGCCTGACGCTGCTTGTACAATTTAGCCTTCATTTCTTTGGTCATCCCTGCACGAACTGATGGTGGAACCGAGATCTCCCTGGGATGCGGTGGAATATCAAGCTCCTTCCAACCCTTCTTTGTGAAAACATCAATCAGTATGTCGAGAATCCTTGTGTTGACCTTCCACGGTATAGACGACAGTTGGTTCAAGGAGTCAAGGGCAGGATAAAGGGTCTGAGGGTGAGAGTCCTTCAGCCTCCTTTGCTGCAGGTGAGCTTGAAAGGGCAGGCGAACTATTTTTGCAGACGACAGTAGATAGCCACCGGTGTCGATGGATATCCAAGGCAAGGGAGGCACAGTCATGGGAACTTCACATGAGTCAAATGTCAAATCTTCCCTATTTGATTCACGATAGAGCACCGAGAGAGACGGGTGGCATTTGACCTCTTCTGTGAGTTTGCCACCGTGGGTACGAAACACTGTGTACAAAGCAGGAAGCATGGATACCTTCGTTGATGATGGCTTTACACAATGCACATTTATCGTGATGTCGTTGAGCAAAATATTGTAAAGGAACTTTCCCATTGCCAACGTAACAGAAATGGGCCAACGTTTTTCAGGTACATCAATGTTAGCTCCATTTGAATTCTCGTGAATCAGCATTTGAAATGTGTGCCGCTGGCTGATGTTTTGATTCTTGCTATTTGATAGCTGCTTATGCTTTTCCGGATGCATGTACCAGTCGCAATGTTTGTGATATATCTCCATTGTTTTATCGATAACTCCTTGCTCAGAACGGAGTTTCACTTGACAGCATCTAAAAACCCTTGCACCTAGATCGCGATACAGATAACCAGTCGATGGGCTGTACGATTCCGATCCTTCAGCAAGCTTTTCGATTTCCTTGATCAAGATTTTGACCATGTCTTCTTTGTCCAAGATGCACACGTATGGGTACAAATTCAAGCTTTTCCACTTTAGATTGGTGTTGGATGTTTTCAACTGCAGCCGCTCTATATCCCGTTCCAAAGCTGAATGTAAAACCTTGTGCCAACGTTCTTCGTTTTCCTTCAACTTTGCCCTAAAATGCAGAATATACTGTCGGTGATGTTCAGCGAACAGATTGATTTAACTTTCAAGAATCCTCTCAGTTCAGTGTCAAGTTGCTCCTTTGCAAATGCATCCAGTTCACTGCGCAGCACGACACCATGTGCCGGTGATGTCAATGGCTTATCACAGTGAGGGTCACACTCGTTGAGCCGCTCGAACAACGGCCCACAGTAGACTAGCGGCTGGAGCTCGTAAGCTCCAAATTTGCCGAAAAGCATGTTAAGCTCAACTTACCCAACCTAACCTTACTCAACCTAACCAAACCAACCCAACTTTACCTAACCGAACCCTAAACCTAACCTAACCCATCCTCACCTAATCAACCCAACGAATCCAAACAACCGATCCAAACCAACATCGCCAAAATTACATTAGGAGCTTACGAGCTCCAGCCGTTTCTCCACAGTAGCCTGTATTTGGAGGATGCACCTGTGGCACAAAGCCAGGGTCATTCCTCTGAATGGCCGCAATAACCTTTTCACGTTGATCCTTTACAAATGTGAACTTTTCAAACATTGTATTGACATTAATTCTCCTGGTTTGAAGTTCTTCCAAAACTGTTGTAAGAAATGTCGGATTGTGGGCATCCACTGGCTTCCTGCCAATACACTCGAGTATCAATGTGTAAGTTGCAATATTGGGATTGATCTTGTCCTGTTTCATCTGCTCAAAGATGTCTTCAACACGGCTAAGCTTGCCCTTCAATGAGTATCCTGCATGACAGTGTTGTAAATCAATGGTGTAGTGAATCGGTAGGCGTTACTGGACAGTTTTGACCTGTTCCTGTATGAACAGTATGTGCCATAAGCCCTGCCAACCATACCAGAAGCAACACAGGCTTCCAGATAAGAAGTCAAGTTTTTAGAGATGGCATTGTGTCGCTTTGATTTATGCAGCTCCTCAGTTTTAATTTTGGCTGCATTCTGCTTTGCCAAGTCATCAGAACTGACAGGTAAATGTGCTGTTGTTGTCTTTCTGGTTTTCACTTTGATCACTGGTCGAATAGGATCTTCTGGTGAAGCCTCCAAGTACGATGTGATTGGCCCAATATCTTCTACAAAGTTCACACCACCAGAATCATTTCCACTGACTCGGAAGTCCTATCATTCCCTGTTGGGCACTCGAACTCCATGTCCATGGCCAATCCCAAAAGAAAAGAATGCGATTTGGCAAGCTCGAACTCAGGATCTAGCGGAATCATGTTCACAACAGCGTGAGTTGAGGTAACATCGGAATCGGGTTCAATCTCATTCGGAAATGGGTGAAACTCCGAAACGGTGTTGAGATCAGCCACGCAAGGAACATCAGCATCGAATTTAGTTGGAGGTGAAAGTGGATCAACACTGTCTCCAACTCTATGAATTCCCCAGAATTGTTTCTGGAGTGGCAACAAATGCTGGTAGCATAATCAGTTGCAGGGACAACAGATGGCTCCACCTTTACCAATGGCCATACAGCGGGATGCAAGATCCTAGACAACATTCCATGTTTATCATTTTGTTCAGCAGGTTTCTGCGTTTAAAAACTGTCCAGGGATAAAGGAATTTTTTTCATTTGATGCTTTTTCTGCCTCTGCGAAATTCGCCTGAACTTGCAACTGACATTGAGTGCTTCTATCTCTTCCACCTTTTGCCGAAAATTCATTCATTTATTCATTCATTTTCATTTTATTTGCTATATGAGGTGCAAATATGTCAGAAACGATATTTACAGGCTATTTACATCAGACAAAGAACTTGACAACACAAACATTCATTGCAAAGGAAGAGGCGAACAAGTCAGAATTATGAACAAAAAGTAGTGCGGATAACGTAACACTAAATAAAAATAGAGGTCGGTCGTCATGGTGGCGAGGGGCAATGAAAATGACATGCTTGCATGAACGAGAAGTATTGGCTTCATTTTTTTGCTAAATTGCTTTCTTGCATGACCTTAACAATGGGTCGCATGCATTTCACTTTGCATCTGCAGCATCTTCTTCTATGAAATTAAATTAAATTATCTTTTGCGGTATTCTTGGGTGAACTCAATTCTGATGTCTGTTCTGAAAAAAATTGTAAAAAAATGTGTCATTCAATTGTTCAATAAATTTAATAAAATTAAAATTGATAAATTAGTTTTTTGAAAATGCTTCGTCAACGAAATTCGTTTTGAGCACATGCTGAATGAGAACTCCATTGTTTTATCTGTTTCGTGAAAATTAGGAATTGTCAAACCCTCACCTCCTTCAAATCCAAGTACAGAACATTTATTTTCTCGAATATGAACAAATAGAAATCCAACCCACATGTATCTCTGCACTCTTTTGAGATTTTTTCTTTCATTTACCTTTTCTGTCACAATTAGTAAGTCTTTACGAGTATTCCAAATGGGGGGACCCTCCACCACCAGCCATTTTGCTGTTAGGGACCCCCTGGGCTCACACTTTTCCACAAGAAAATTTCATATTTCAAATATATTTTGCGCCTGTTATTCTTTCCTTGCAATTTTTATCGTTCAATGTACTTGTATGTTCTGTTGAATTAATTGTGGTTTTCCCGCATTTGTCTGTATTTGAAATTTTGAAATTCAATAAAGAAAGAATTCTTCTTCTTAAAAAAAAAAGCCCAAAAAATCGCCAAAAATGAGTGATTCGGCTTTGGGCGTTTATTCGAGGGCGTCTGCATCAAAATCCAAAATTTGTGTGTGTTGTTTCTGTCGACAGGCACCATGTTCGGAAATGTTCCCAAGATTGCCGTCTGCCGACTCGTGCCGCTTCACGCCTGCTTTCGTGTGCTGCATGTGACTTTTGTGGACCATGAATGTGGACTTCAGATTTGTCCAAGATTGATATCATTGTGATTTTGCAATCGTGAATTTGCCAACAATTGGACAAAGATGTGCTTTTGCGGAGAGTTTGCTGGGAATTGGTGGATAAAAATTGTGATTTTGGTTTCGCTTTTTTGGTTGCCTTCTTTGGAGAAACCTGTGTGACTTGTGAATTTCCGACTTGTTTTTTTTTTCAGCAAATTCATTGCGAATTTCTTCAAACATGAATTTTTTTCAACTTGAATGGCACCCTCAGAGGAGCGGTGCAAATTTGAAACTGGACTGTTGAACTCAGTGTTTTGTGTCCGTATTCATGGGCGACCGGCCGTCGGCGATTGTCGCGTGAGAAATGGAGAATTTCTTCTCATGATCGAATGACTGAAATGAACAAGGGAAAAACCAATCCATCCCAGTACCCCCAAGGATATTCTCCGTCTCCGACTCAGACGTATCCTTTTTTGCAAGAAAAACCTGCAGAGCTGCAGGCAATGATTTGCATTTTGTTTTCAAAACATGGGCTCAGGCATGGTGGTCCCTGAAAACCGGACAGCCGGACAGGACTGCCGGACAGGACCGCCGGAACGCCGGACCGACCCGGACGGGTTAGGTTAGGTTAGATTAGGTTAGGATAGACTATCCGGAAGTGACTAAAACGCTGAACCTGCTTGTCCTGCTTGTCTTGCTTGTCCTGCTGGTAATGGCCAGGTTGGGGTTAGGTCAGGGTTAGGTGAGGTTAGTTTAGGTTAGGATAACCTAATCTGACAATAATCTAACATATTTAACCATTACCAGCAGGACAAGCAGGTTTCCAGCAGGACAAGCAAGACAAGCAGGTTCAGCGTTTTAGTCACACCCGACTATCCTAACCTCATCTAACCAAACCTAACCCGTCTGGGTCGGTCCGGAGGTCCTGTCCGGCAGTCCTGTCCGGCTGTCCGGTTTTCAGGGACCACCCTCAGGCATTTTTTGTTTTCAACTGGTTGGTAGGCTACCTAGGTTTATATTGGTGGTCCCTAAAATGTGGATACCTGGATGCCTGGACACCCAACTGGATACCTCCTTGGATACCCTTCTAACCCAACCTAACCCATCCAAACCAACCTAACCTAACATATCCTATGCTAAACTATCTTATCCAAACCTAACCTAACCTCTGCTGCCCAAACCTAACCTATTTGTGGGGGTATCCAGTTGGGTATCCAGGTGTCCAGGTATCCATATTTTAGGGAATACTGTTTATATTCAGCATAATTTTTAAAAAAACTGGAGCCATCGCTGGCACCCCGCCTGTACGGCCGAAGGACACAATGTCCAGAGTCATACACCGAAATCACCAAAGATAAAGACGCTTGATTCTTTTCTTTTGTCTTATGATATTGGGTGGTCCCTGAAAACCGGACAGCCGGACAGGACTGCCGGACAGGACCACCGGACCGACCCGGACAGGTTAGGTTAGGTTAGATTAGGTTAGGATAGTCTATCCTAACTTAATCTAACCTAACCTAACCTGTCCGGGTCGGTCCGGCGGTCCTTTCTGCCTGTCCGGCGGTCCGGTTTTCAGGGACCACCATGATATTGACCTACTGTTTGACTGAGACTTGGTTGCACTCTGGAATCCATAACAGCGAGATTTTGAACACGTCCGAATACATTGTTTATCGGAAAATAGGGGGTCAGGAAGGGGTGGTGGCGTGCTGATCGCTGTTGGGAACCAATTGGCAATTCGAAACCGTAGGTAGGCCTACCGAAGGATCTTGAATTGAAACAGCAATCCGAGGTCGAGTCTGTTTGGTGTGTATTAAGAGCCAGCAAAGGTTCAAGAATTCACATGGGTGCTTTTATCGCCCTCCCAAGGCAGGTTCCGTCTCGTTACCTACTTGACATCTAGGTACGATGAGCTGAACATTGCCGCATTTGGGAAATCCGGCAAAGAAACAAACAACCTCCTCGTTGCTGGAGATTTTAACCCCTTGCATACCGATTTTTTCGCCATACGAAATGCACAAAATTACATGTTTTTTCGGAAAAAGTGCAACAAATGAATCACACACTTCAAAATGTTGTATCTCAGTATGCCTGATATCCAATGGGATTCGCTTTCCGTACGTGCTGGGAGCTTGGATAAAAGAGGGAGTGAACTCTTCTTGGAAACGGTTCATGCGTTTGGCCTGAAGCAATACCTATGTATCCAGCGGTGCTCCCTAAAATGTGGACACCCAACTGGACACCCCCTTGGAGACCCTTCTAACCCAGCCCAACCCATCCAAACCAACCCAGGATATTGTCCTATCCTAAACTATCCTATACTAACCTAACCTAACCTAACCTGACCCGTTTTAGGGGGTGTCCAGCTGGGTGTCCAGGTGTCCATATTTTAGGAAATAGGTACCTTTCCAGCCCCACTCGCATTTCCGATCATGCGTGCAGCACCCTTGATCTGATGCTTTCCAACAATTCCCGACCTCGAGGTTGATGTGGACATCATTGAGGGTATTGGGGGGGACCATGAAGCGGTTTTCGGATTTCTAAAAACACCCCCAAAAACCAAGGGCTGCGTCAAGCGGTATGTTTTCATTTCGGTACAATCGGGCAAACTGGGATGCATTTCAGCAGGAGTTATCTTCCGACTTGACTGCATTCACAAAACGCTCCAAAAGATTGACTGTCAAAGATGATTGGATCTATTTTAAAACCCACTTCCTTCACTTGGCCAACAAATTCATCCCGTCTAAGACTGTTAATTGCGACACGTCTTTCCAACCACGGATAAAGCGGGACCTGAGACGTTTGCTTAACCGGTAAGCCCGAATGACGTACAGTTGCATGCGCTAAAAAAACTGGGCGTACGAATGACGTAGATAAACGTCAAGACCAACACGATGTCATTGTACGAACGACGTAAATGAACGTCCGCATGGGTATTCCATTTTCAAGGGATTTGAATTTAATTACGGAATATCAACACCACTCAATCACAATGGTGAAGTGTTCACAGTGGGAAAGAGGTATAAACAGCAATCTAGCAGACGTTTGTTCCTCTAAAATCGGTCCACCTGTTTAAAATTGGTGCAATTTTCAAATTTCCCGGCTTCTTCTATTGTTAACGGTCGAATGCACCTTTTTTTCACGATTTCGCACCGAAGTTCACGTGCGGAATTTTTAATTTTCGGGAAGCCGACGCCCGACAGACGTGTGATCTAGCAGATGCTTAGGTAGGTCACGTGTTTTGCTGCAACAGTTTGGAAATGGCGTCGCTTCGAAATTACCTGTTTTTCCAGTTTTTGCTAGATTTTGATGCGGTTTGAAGCGTTTTGTGGCAGGGTTGTGCCCGGTTTTTACCACCCCCGGTTATAACGAAGCTTAAAACCGGTTAAAACCGGGCTGGGCAATTGTTCAAAAACCCACTCACTGGGTTTTTCCCTCAGCACTCAGCAGAAGAAGTGTTTATTCCAATTGCTTAAATTGAATTGCTTCCAGTCTTCTTCAAAACCTCTTGAGTTCAACATTCTGAAGCAAAACACCAGTTTGGCAGCTCTTTCCAAGCCGAATCTGTTTCTTGGCTTTGTCCAAATGATACCAAAGTTTGGAAACACTCTTTCTTTGATGCCGAACCATCTGGCAACTTCAAATGTTCTGGCTGGGCAATTGTTCAAAAACCCATTCACTGGGTTTTTCCCTCAGCACTCAGCAGAAGAAGTGTTTATTCCAATTGCTTAAATTGAATTGCTTCCAGTCTTCTTCAAAACCTCTTGAGTTCAACATTCTGAAGCAAAACACCAGTTTGGCGGCTCTTTCCAAGCCGAATCTGTTTCTTGGCTTTGTCCAAATGATACCAAAGTTTGGAAACACTCTTTCTTTGATGCCGAACCATCTGGCAACTTCAAATGTTTAATTGAATAACAAATAAAAGAAAGTACAAATAAGTGGGTGTGACTAAAATGCTGAACCTGCTTGTCTTGCTGGAAACCTGCTTGTCCTGCTGGTAATGGTTAAATAGGAAAGGTTAGGCCCTATTGTTAGATTAGATTATCCTAACCTAAACTAACCTCACCTAACCCTAAACTAACCCTTGCCTGGCCATTACCAGCAGGACAAGCAGGACAAGCAGGTTCAGCATTTTAGTCACTTCCGAAATAAGTT
>JASGXE010016588.1:0-10731 GCA_030068105.1 Sinentomon sp. SZTP_YWyxl
AGTTGAAAAATTGAAGACTTGTGCAAGTGTTGGAAAATCGACAACTCACATCCAAGTTGTGAAAACTCACAACCAAGTGCACAACTCACAGCCAAGTGCGAAAACTCACAACCAAGTGCACAACTCACACCTGAGTGCGAAAACTCACAACCAAGTGCGAAAACTCACAACCAAGTGCACAACTCACAACCAAGTGCAAAAACTCACAATCAAGTGCGAAAACTCAGAACCAAGTGCGAAAACTCACAACCAAGTGCGAAAACTCACAACCAAGTGCGAAAACTCACAACCAAGTGCGAAAACTCACAACCAAGTGCACAACTCACAACCAAGTGCAAAAACTCACAATCAAGTGCGAAAACTCACAACCAAATGCGAAAACTCAGAACCAAGTGCACAACTCACAACCAAGTGCGACAACTCACAACCAAGTGCGAAAACTCACAACAACCAAGTATGTGCCAGCAGCCCATACCGCGTCGCTTGCACACGTGCGGTTCTCATCAGAGCACCGAATTTAAGCAACGTTGGGCCAGGATGCTGCGGCACTTGGACAGGAAACCGTCCTTGGTTTCCTAAAAAAGTGAAAGTAAGTTGGAAATTCTAAAACAAGTTCTCCAAAGCAATTTGGAAAAAAGAAAGTTGAAAACTCAGTGAGTTGTGAATTTGACAATCAAAAACCAAGTTGGCAAATGGAGAATCAGGAATCAGGTTATAAAATTGAGAACCAATAAACACGATCTGAAACCAGGAACCAACTTGCAAAATCATTGGACCGTGTACTGTCAATATTTTCCTGGGTTCATGGTAATGGATGTGGCAGTACTAAATTTACATTTTACAACTCGGAAAACGAATGCTTCCAACTTTCATTTTACCGAACTTTGAGGGAAGCTCCGCTTCCTCCAGACAGTACGCCCCAGTCCACTGCACGTAGGCATAATTGTCAATGAAAAGAACATGAGGTTTTGTGAGTGTTGAACGAATAAGGTGCAAAATAGGTATGTAAGTTTCTCTAACTTTCATTCGCATTTTTGTACCATTTCAGATCGCAGATGGTGCCATATCCGGATTGTCTCGCCGGTTGCCTTCACTACAGGAGCTTACTCTACAAGCCTATCACGTGACAGACGCAGCACTTGCGTCTTTTGCGCCCAGGCGGGAGACTTTGACAATATTACGCCTGCTGTCGTGCTGGGAAGTGACCGACCGGGGACTCCTGCATCTTGGTTAGTTCATTTTGAAAATCACAAAAAATACGCCACGCACAGGCTCCCGTAGTTGTGTGCCGATTTAGAACCACATCTGTGACTTTTCAGAATGGACAAAACATCTTGCAGTTTCAGTCTCCTCCATTCGCATAATCTGACTTTGCATAGAAATAGATTTTTTATTGTTTTACTCGTATCAAGCAAGTTTTGGTCCGAAACTAAAAACAACTTTGAAAAATAGTCGAATCAAAAAGATGTGAGCAAGTTTTTCTTGGGCCAACCCGCTTTGGTGTTTCGGTTTCCTGCGTCACCGCTTTTTCAGACAACTACCTACTTGGCATTCAGTACCTTTTCTGGACAAGGTTTCAGTCCGGTAGTTGCCACCTGGATCTAATTCAGGTATGTACGAGTGCCTACTTGCATGTTGCGAACACATGAGAAACGACGAAGATTCGGAGATTAACGAAGATTTACGGAATGCCATACCAGGCAGGGAAAACTTATCGTCGGAACTTAATCGTCGGAACCGGAATTTGTCGCTTTTCATTTTTTCCACACTTACTTTTTCATCGCCTTACATTTGATCGCCAACATACTCTTTCATCGCTTTTACGTACGAGTATAAATTTATCGGATTGTGTCGCTTTTCATTTTTTCTATTCTTACCTCTTCGCTCCTTACATTTCGTCGCCTTACATCGCCTTTCATCTCTTTTTTAGATTTACAGGATTTTGTCGCTTTTCATTTTTCTAACATCACCATTTTTTTTCTTTCTGCTGTTTTCACTTTCAAACGCGCAGACTCGTTGCAACATTCTGACCAGAAAATTGAAGTTAACTACCAATTTTAAACCCTCCCGTAATCGTCATAAATGTGGCACCGTTTAACATGCTGAACTTGCCCGTTTTTGTGCCACGGCTTTTTATGATCATTTGTTCAAAGTTTCAATGTTTGTAATTTTTTAACTTTCAGTGCATGCACTTCCTCACCTGACTGAACTAAGCCTGTCTGGATGCACAAAGTTGAGCGACCACGGTATCGAGTTACTTGCTGAGAATCTGCCGAATCTTCGGGCGCTGGATTTGTCCTGGTGTTCACGCATCACAGATTCTTCTCTCGAGGCGATCGCGTGTGATCTGAATCAACTTCATGAGTTGGTGCTAGACAGGTGAGAGAAATTAATCTGGATCTATAGGTCAAATCGCAAGCTGTTTTTTGTTGGAATGATTCGTGGCGAAATCGCACTTTGCTTATTGTGCATGGGCCCAAGAGCGAATCTCATAAACGGTCCGGGAAGCGGAAAATCGGGAAATATCCCGATTTGGCGCTTGGACAATAAGGAAAATAAAGCCAACCTAACCTAACCTAACCGAACCGAACCTAACCTGCCCTAACTTCGCCTAACTAACCTATCCCAACCTTACCTAACCCATTTTCTATGTGTTCATGAGTGTTTCCTGCCTTTTTGTGGCTCGGGACTTTTGCATGGGGTCAAATGGAAAAGTGCCCGATTCATATAAAGGGTGTACGGCGGAAATGGAAACGATAATTGCACCTATTTTTTGGTGAGGCTGACGTCGGGGACGGTCGACAGCAAACGCGCCAGTCGGGAATTTTTTTTCGATGTTTTTCGGTGCGAAAAAAAACAAAATTTGTTTTTATCGTTTTCATCGGGAATGACAAAAGTTGAAAGAGCAAGTGCCTGCATATCTGTGACAGGGTGTTCGGATTGCGCTGCCTGCAACTGGAAATGGTTCAGCGGCCATAATTTCTTCATACACACAACTTCAGACCATGGCAGTTTTCCAGGTTGAATTCTTTTTATTTGTTTCGACAGAAACGTCGCAAACCGTTGAAATTTTGACTGGTGCGTGCATTTCGCACTCTTTGTGGAAGAAGCATACCTATACACCCATTTCACAACATTCACGTGTCATTGCTCCAATGCTATGCTTGCAAGTGTTTGTGATCATGTCGAACAGGACAGGACCCGGCCTTCAAGTTTTCGCAAGTGCAAGGAGTAGCACACGCGTTTTTGCTCCTCTCCATTCCCAATTGAGTCCTTTCATCGTGTGCCTAGGCAGAACCACAGGCCCACCCTGTTGCGATTGCATTTGCCAAAGTTACGATGGATGTTTATTATTGACGCGTCATCCACACACAGACGGAACGCTGAAAACGTTTTTGAAAACTTTCAAGATATTGCTTGCATAGATAAGAGGAGTCAAACCGCACCGCAGGTATTCGAAAGCAGACCTACATCTGTTCACTGGACACGGCCACTAGCTTGCAGTGTTTTTCGTTTCCATTTTCGCCGGACACCCTTTAGATTAGACTCATATAATACCCTACGCGTCCGGGAAACAACAATAATTACGTGCTGAAATGTGTGGTGCGCCTGAACAAAAACATGTATGGAATGGATACACAAAACGCATTTTCGCCGCTGCCAGTGCCAAAATCTTCCAAAAATTGGCAATTGGCACCTGCAGATCCTGTTCACAGCAAAATGAATCATTTTCGCAAATCCAAGCAAAACATGCAGACCCAACGGCGACAAGTTCAAAACATCCACCCCTTTCAACAACCTCCTTCGGGCTTCAAATGGATTCCGATAATTTGAACAAAAATTTATCCAAAAGCAATACAATGGCATTTACGGCTTACTTTCCCAAGAAACATCGAGACAACAGTCAACAACATGTAGATCAAGACTATGTCATGTCAAGTTAACCGCCTGCGGCCATTTTTGTTTTGGCTGCAAGTCCCGTTCTGCTATTCCGAGAGGTTGATGGGGTTTGCTGCACAAATTGCACAAAACAAATGAAGCACAAACGACCTGCAAAAGGCCAGCTTCGGCACATAAAAACGAGGAACCCGCTCGGCTAACTTGACGTCAAGTTAGCAAGGCATTTTGGCTTTCACGAAATATCCGTCGAGATAGCTGCACATCTGTGCACAAATGCAGCACACACGAACTACCAAAATTTAACGAAATCCAAGACAGAGCTCGGCCAACTTGACATACGTGTGCGCAGTGATGGCTGACTCTCGCGATTCGCGACGCAGGTTGGATCAATGTTTATCTCAGAGCTTCTTGAAGAAATTCCTTCAAGAAGCTCTGGTTTATGTGTTTACACCTCCACAATATTTCCGATTTGGACGCAAAGGCAGCTGCGACTTGAATTGTTCTTGGATTGAATTTTCATTAAGGATATTATGCTGACGTCAGGCAACGAAAGTTGTGACAAAACGAACAGAAAACCCCAACCTGGAGACTCCCTTCAGGGGAAAAACGATGCGGTTTTCAAATTTATGGCCTGAAAGTGGGAAATTAAATTTCGCCAGCCAGCAAAGTTGCCGAAGGTTCTTTGGGCAAATCATCGCGTTTTTGTTTTGAAAATTTCACCTCGCATTGCTGTCAGTGCAAAGCCGCCTACATAATCTAAACATGATCAAAAAGCCTGATACATATGACTAGGCAATACCTATGGGATTTTTTGTTATACCTGTTTGGTACACAATAGAATTACATTACAGACGCGTGGACATTATACAAATCGCGGGTAGAAGGAACACTAATCAATCAAGAAATTTGATTAAGCTTTTTCCGTTTTTTCGAAATCCCTTAATTTTTCTTGACACGCCGCCATAAAAATGTGAAAATCGAATACTATACGAATTCTGCAGAAATATTTTCACTTTGAGTGGTTCTTAGTCTTGTGTCCTTATTTTGGAGCAACCTGCGCTTGCTTTCAAGTCAAAAGTCGAAAGCACTCAACCGAATCAATTTTCCGCAACAGCTTTTGTTGTAGCATCTCTCAAAAGACGTAGGTTCGTTTTGATACCATCGAGCTCAGCCTGAATAGTAAAAAAGGATTGCTCATCTAGGCTATTACCTATCTATTGCAGACCTCAAAGCAGTGCTCAAAGTGTCCCGAAAAAAGGGCAGGAGCGCTTTTTCAAAAAAGGGCACCTGCAAAAATTGCAGGGCACTTTGTCCTTCGAGGAGGGCACTTCGTCCTTCAATAAGGGCCTTCGTATTTCAAATAGGGCACTTCACCCATCGAACAAGGCATAAAAATTGTCATTGGTATGGTTCGATCAATGTGCCCAGCAATACTACAGTGGACAATGTCCATTGTTTTCAACACATAAAATATAAAATATAGGTATTTAAGCTGCTCATTTGCGTCACTAACTTTACACGAGAGGGTGGAGTGTTGAGCTTGTGCCGGCAAGTACAAGAGAGAGAAACGAGTAAGTTTTTGGCGTCCAGCAATGAAAATGAGATCCACGTTGTCATCCAGGTGAACCAAACATGCAAGATAGAATACTGCAACCTTGTTTGACTGCAACCTCATTTGTTGAAACGAGGGAAAATAGTTAGTGCAGGGTGCATGCTTGGTTTTACTGCAATTTGTAAACAGAGTGCACTGTGCGAGAAGTTGTGTTAGGAAAATGTCCGCTGCTCTCTCAAATTGGGTATGTCATTTTTTTGTAGACGATTGTTTGCTATTGTTGTACACCTGCTACCGCTTGTAGCTGTGGCACGGTGAGTGTTTGCTAATGCAGTGTTGATTGTGGTCGATTTAGGGTTCAGCTGGGACACTGTCGGGTGCACCGGCCCACTGAATCGGAGCAATGGCTCCAGCAGCCACGCTTCTTCAGGCCGATCAATCGGCCGTACTGTCAAAATGTGGCTTCTGTGTTATTGTAACCTGCCAAACCCCTGTCTTGGACCTGTACTTTTAGTGTTCTTTTACGAGCACAGTGTGATGCTGCACATGGGACCTGACCTGACCTGACCTCCTGTTTAATGATGTCTCCTCCCATCCGAAGGAGACGATGGACTTTTGGCCACCAAGCTGCACAATTGGGCTACAATAATTTCAATGGGTCTCCCAACCAAAAGCTGTCCTGGACTAGCACAATCTTGTGAACCTTGCATTTTGCCACTGAACAGCTCTTACTTGAAATTAAAAATGAGCAAATAACAATGCGCATTGTTTCAAATTCATATTTTGCACAAAATTCTTTGTGCATTGTTGCATTTTGCGAGGAAAAAACCATGCATATGGGCCACGGAAATCAATATTCCACAACGGAATGCAAAATCTTGCTGAAAAGTGCATGATGTTGCATAAAGAAAAGAAGCAAGAAGAATGAAGAAAAAAAGCAGTCAAAATATTTTGTAAGAAAAATGCCTGGAAATTGTTGCATGGCCATAGGTGGGAAAAATATTCATCTTTTTGTGAACAAGAGTGACATTTTGTTTTTGGGGAAATTTGAGGCAATTTTGGGAATTTTTTTTGGCAATTTGAGAAAATTCCAAAAGCTCCTTGCGGGCACACTGGTGGAAATTGTGGGCTGGACTGGGACAGCAAGTCCGACTGAATGCAATTTCGTGGCACATTGGCGCACAAGGACTTGGTGAGTTTTGACCCGAAAAGCGCTCCCACAGAGCTCCAAAAGTGGGAGCCCTGTGGGAACGCTTTTGCACAGTTTTCCAATTGTGGGAACGCAAAGGGTTCGGGGCATGTGGGAGCTGCGCTCCCACACCCTCAGGGCGGGCAGGAGCGCACGCTCCCAGAGCTCCCACGCACTTTGAGCACTGCCTCAAAGCTAGGAGTTGCTGCTACTGCTTTGAACGGCGGGAGCAACATAATATATCCTACATATCTTTTTTCCGTTCATGAATGAAAAGGTCAATTTCTTTTCCCTTTAATGTGGGCAGGCCCTACAGGGTCGAAAAATTTGCAATACGAGTAGGTACCTACATCCGTATCCCTGGCAACATTTTCAACAGCCAATTTCGGAGACGTTTTGTTGACTTGGGTCGACAGCAAGATAGAGTTCACGGCAGGCAATTTGCGGACGCAAAGACGCAGGTTGATAACAATTTACAGCAGGCGGTGATGATAAATGAATAAATGGTGAATTAATGGTGATTTAATAAATAACCAAAAATAAAAACACAAATCACGTCCGCGAACTTGGGCACACAACATGTGGTCAGGGTACGGAAAGGTTTTACGGAAAAAATCCTTCATGCGCATGCACGTAAACGAGCAAGGTTCAACTTTTACAAAGAAACCCGCACTTAACTTAGTGCAGATATGAAAGTATTTTTTTCTAGTGTTGCCTGATGCAAATTTTCGAATAACACTTTTATTTCCACTTTAGCCACTGATGAGAAACACTTGCATGCTATAGAAGTATTATTTTTGACGGCCCTGTATAGGTACCTATATACGACCTGCTGGCTGGTCTTTTGGCAGAGATTATGGACTAGACTTTTGCCAATTTTTGAAAAGGTGGCCATGGAAACGCGAAAAGCTTTTTCAACGGAAAAGACCTGCATCATTAGGCGGGTAATAATTTCGCAGAGAAACCTTCGTTCGACAATAATTTCGTTATCTTTTTTCTCAATTTTGACCTTTCTCAAGTCCTCGAATATGCAGAAAAAGACCGTTGTCATGGTTACCGCAATCTATAGGCGGCTTCGTTAAAAATACAAGCTTTCTGGCCTTTTTGAAACGAATTCAGCTGCTCTTTGCTGCTGTTGTGCGAATGGGGGATTGGGTTGGGAGGCGAAAGGTTTCGTTCAAAAAACAGCCTTGATCCGATGTGAAACTGCAAAGAAGAATTTATCAAAAATCAGCGTCGGTGTCGCGAACTGAGATTTTCTTTCGGAATGGAGTCATGGCCCATAATGTTGCAAGTCAATGTCAGAAAGCTGACAAATATCCAACTCCTGAAGCTTGCGATTTGGTTTTGCAGATCCCATTTTTACAGAGTGGTTTTTCAATGAGGACAAACTCCAATGAATGCATGCGTTCAGTGATTAAATGTGTTTCTCCGGTCCTCTAATGCCAAAATGGATTCCTCAAGATGCCCATAAATGTGAGTTTTTCGAACTCCTGAGAGGTTTTAGCTCTGAAGACATGGTGGTTGACCAAGAGGTCTTCTCAAAACAGTAGTTTAATATTCAGCATTTTACATCGGAAAAAGACCTGACACTCCCAACACCTTAGACTCCTGAGTGGATATAAGTTGAGTATGGCATATTTTATCAATCTTCATCCGGAGTCTCAGCGGAGGACCATCAGAACCTCTTGCTCGATCGTGTGTCCTCGGAATTTCTTGACTCAACTGCAGTGGATGAAAATTTGACCATGAAGGGCATGTGCTTCGAGCTCATTTCTGCGCTTGGAAACCAAATCAAACAAATCAAATCACACACATCTGTATTCTGTTCCCACCTTGATGATTTTTGAGGCCCAAATCAGCAAACTTTTCATGATAGAACATTTTATCTGAATTTTTCTTCAGTGTGTTTTTAAAATACGAGAACCACTGGCCGCACTCTCAAAAGATGATACCTATATCCATAAGCCGACTCTGTAATCATATGGAGCGGCATTGCCGGTGTTGCATGTAATTTCTAACCCCGTGTAATTTCTAACCCCCCTTGAAATTACATAGATTTGAGCCGTGTAATTTCCAATCCCCTCGTGTGATTGTTAACACCCCTGAAAATCACACGGCAGAACCCGTGTAATAGTTAACGCCCCCCTGAAAATCACACGGCAGAGCCCGTGTAATTGTCAACCCCCTGAAAATCACACGGCAGAGCCCGTGTAATTGTTAACCCCCTGAAAATCACACGGCAGAGCCCGTATAATTGTTAAGCCCCCTGAAAATCACAGGGCAGAGCCCGTGTAATAGTTAACCCCCCTGAAAATCACACGGCAGATCCCGTGTTATAGTTGACCCCCCTAAAAATCACACGGCAGAGGCCGTGTAATAGTTAACCCCCCCTGAAAATCACACGGCAGAGCACGTGAAAAATAACAAACATATTACAGCAAGCAATGCAAATTAGACGGAGTTAAAAAAGTACAGGGCGTTTCTATTAATTGTACGTTGTTTATGACGCAATGCGTGTTCCTGTGGGGGTGAGGGACGCCCAGGAACAGTCCCCCTTCCCCCGCGCTAAGGTTTTGGGTATTCGGGGAGCGCGACCGGCCGCCGGGACCACCGCCCTTCAACGCCAAATCCATGTGGCGCAATTAATTGCGCAATCAACGCGATCATCGGGCGTTCCGGACAAGCCTACAGCCTGCGACGTCCCCGGCCGCGCCCTTGGGATTGGTCAATGTCCGCGTGAGGCCAACGTTGCGAAACCTCTTGATTCCAGACTTGACAAACTGCGGTGCTCCGGGATCAGCAGATTCAAAAGGCGAATGCTTGCTTAATTCTTCCGATTGAATCCGATCAGGGAGCTGGTGATGCAATTGAATATGGGATGCACTGTAGGTAAATTTTAGTTCTTCGCAAACAACGCATTCCCTCAGATTCCGGCCGAATGGATGAACGAATGAATAAGCTTCGAAAAGAGGTGGGCAGGAATCTCCTTATGCCCCAGCTCCATATCTGCAGGGAAAGGATAGCTGTGTTGCGATCGCATGGCTATGCAGACCATAGTCTGCTTTGAAATGCACAAGAGCCATTCTGCTCGCGAATGCACCTACATATCTATATTGCAATCTTGCATGCGCTCCCGACACAGCTGTCTCCTCCTCAATGCCCAGGGAGGCAAACGAACTCAGGATCCCTGACCCCTCTGAGTCAACCTGATGCAGCGGGGATCCGCTCAGACATTCGAAACGGTGCATGTATCAACGCCCGTCAGTGAGGCCGTGTTGCCTCAGAGGTGAAGAGAATGGCTCAGCCAACATTCACCTCCTTTGATTCGGCAAAGGATTATGATTGAGCTGCAAGCTCAGGTCAATGTAACGCTTATCCCTCTTGCATGGTAGGTACCTGCATATCTATTCAATAGCTTGGGTGCAGTTCGCTACTCTTGCGCCGTGCTCAGTGTGGTTGAATGTGCTCAGCTGATCGCTTGACCTCGTGTGCTCTCGTGCTCTCCATTACGAATCTCCGTTAGGTATACTCCTTCGCGCCAGTGAGTAGCGCCCGTTGGTTCGTTCGAAGTGAAGTCGCGAAAGGAAGCAAAAGGGACTTCTGCATTGCATTTGGTGTTGGTACCTGCTTTGGTCGTTTGCATTGTTGTGTTCCTGCGTGTTGACTTTTGGCGTGCGTTATTTGCGAATTCTGCGGATTCTCCTTCGGTTGTTCCATGTTCGTGTTTTGCGTGGTTTTCTTCGTGGTCATTTGGCATGGTGTTTTAAGGATTCTTTCCGCCGTTTGGACTCCACTCCCCGCTGCCGTTTGTTACCCCGACTTGTCCCGGCTCTGGCCCCGCTTTCCGGATAATTCGAGTGCGACTTCTGGGCTTTCACTTCAGGTCTTTTCCACTTAACTTTCTTGCGCTTTCCCTGGTACCCCCTCCCTTCCTCCCGCGTTTCTCTCTCTCCGCTCTCTTTCTCTCGCTTTCTCCCTCCCTCCCTCTCCGCTCTCTTTCTCTCGCTTTCTCTCTCTCTCTCACTCCCTCTCCTCTCTCTCTCTGACGCTCACTTTCACTTTCAGCTCACTTTCACTTTCACCCGGT
>JASGXE010016589.1:0-11252 GCA_030068105.1 Sinentomon sp. SZTP_YWyxl
ATTGTATTCATTTCTTTTATCCTAACGTTTTTCTGGTTTTTGTTATTCCTGTTTTTTGTTTTTATTCTTATCGACTGTTCGTTTTTTGTTCTGTTGTTTGTTCTTTTTTATTTGATTTTTTATTTATTTTATATTCGAGTAGACTGCAATGGGTTTTTGTCGATTGTGCAGCGACAATTTTTTAGAGAATGAGGATATGAATTTAACTTAATCGCCAGGAATTTTGAGCCGCAACGAATTTCTTTAAATTTGCATAAAAGCCGCTTCAGATTGAATTTTGCTAACCTTTTCTACAAAAGGGTTTCCCATTCTGCTCTTGAAATATGGTAAAACCTTATCGCATGGTAAAACCTTATCGCATGGTAAAACCAAGCGACCTATCAAGCATGAAACATTTGATAACAAAAGCCGGGAAAAACCTTTAAATCTGGTTTTTCCACACATGAAAAAATACTTTTGTTTTGCTTATTGCTATTCGGACTTCGCATTTTTCCAGGGTACGAGTAGCTCCGCCATCTCGGCCTATACGGTCTGAAACGGCATTTTGTTCCTTGAACACAGCTACTTTAGGCATCTGCCGAGACGGGTGCAATGGTCATCACATAAATGCGCTCTTTCCAGATAGCCATAGGCCTACCCTGTGGAGGAAACGCGAATAAAATGCTGGAACAAGTCATTTTCGCACTGTGTCTCTATGTCATCTAAATTGCGGAAGGAAATAAATGAATTTTACCACTCTAGCCCCCTCTTTCACCACTCTGGTCCCCTCTTTCACCACTCTGATCCCCTCTTCCTCCCACCACCATCACAGCTTTCCTCGGTTATCTCTCGCTTGCTACTCTTCCACTCATAGTCCTTTATCGCCGGTGCTCCTTTTTCTCTCTTTTCCTTCATTGTCCTTTGCAGGGTGAAGCGTTTGTTTGCCATTGGATTCCTGCTCCCCATATACCTCTTGGGATATTCAAACCTTGGGTCTTTCGCAAGGTGTCCTCAAGGATGCAATGCAAAGGATTAAGACAAATTAGAAATAAACTCATGCATGTACAAACTGCAACTGTTCACATTTTGGCAAGAACACCATGCTGCAGAAATCAAGATCCTCTTTAAAATCGATAGGTCAAAATCTGACAGCTCCAGAAAGCTCTGTTGAAATCTGGCGCATCAACTTTTGCCGCATGCACAAAATGGGAAAATCGCATGTATGTGAATTCACTAATTCCGCCGCTACTATTTCTCTATTTCATGGTCCACCAAAATTCTCAGAACATGATTGAAGTTTCACCTGGCTCAAGCAGGGGACATCCGATCCAACAGGGCTTGATGGAATTTCACGATTTACACTGATGCATGGATGTTTTTGCGGTGCATGTTGTCGCTGATTCGAAATGGCAACTGAGTAAATTCTGCTTTTTTAGCAGGGCACAGTCGGGCTTCAGCCTTGCGAGAGTTTTTAAACTAAACCTGTTGGTGGGCTTTGAATAAGCTGCCTATATTGCCACAAAATTACCATGACCACAAACTAAAAGCGTGAAGGAACAGGTAAAGTTGAAATAAATTAAATGAGGATTTAACAAAAAATGCACAAATAAGACAGTTTAAAAATCGTTTATGGCACTTTTGTAACGGGTGTTGGGGTTCAAACCAGCTGACATTCCAAACGAGTGCATTTGGCACCAGCAAATGACACAACAGCAAACTAAACTTTTGAGGATGTCTGGATGCAGAGAAAACATTTCACAAATGGCCAGGCCCTTGACAGGTGTGTGGTTAACGTCAAGTCTGGATCATATGGGTAACTATCTGCATGGATCCCTTGGACATCCACAAACCAAAAAGCTCGAGAGCAGGAGGCGGACTGTTCAAAGTCGCCAAAAATAAAACCAAAAAGAGAAAAAGGGGTATGGAAACGTTCTTGTGATGTGTGTCTGAAAAACATATGAACATCTGAGATCGGGCTGAGGCAGGAAGTAACTCTAACCAAAACCAGGACAAAGAATTCGAATTCCATTGCTACTCGTAAAATAGCTGTTGCCAAAGGTCACACGGAAAACTGCGGTTAAATTCAAACTCTGTGGAAAATATGAGGTAGAATTCAGTAAAATAATTCAGTAACCCAGTAGAAAATCTATAAAGGGGTTGAGTTTGTGAAGCAATTCTGTGGAAAGATTCGTTTCAACGCATTGATTAAGAAGCGGGAATTCGGTGCACGAATTAGTTTGAAAAGGGAATGTGAAAAATATGGGAGTTTTACGAATAGCTCAAAATATCACTTTCGTCTTAAAAGTCTTAGTCCACAATATGACGTCACTGAACAAGTTGGAGGTTCACAGCAAAAGTTCGGAACCACCACTTACCCCTGAGAGAAGTTGGATATTCCTCAGGGTTATTCAAAACTGTGCGACGTTGTTGCACCATAGTGTGGTTGACCAAGAGCAAGGACATAAATATTGCCAAAAGCCAAGCTACCCATAGGCCAAAATAATATGGTTCGGTTTCTAAAACGAAGCATATGCCTAAACCTCGTACTTTGAACTCAACCTATACTATGCCTCTGCTTAGCTGTACGGCAGGTTCGTGAATGAGTTGGCATGGTTTTCGCTGGCGATCTGGAGTGCAAGTTCAGGAGTGCTGTCAAAACAACTTGTTATCGCAAAATTGAACGGCCAGTGATGACGTTTGAATGCAGAAATTTGCTGCAATTAAAAAATATCATCCCAGTTTGAGATCAAGGCTGGTGGATGCTAAATTCTTAACTGCGAGCGTGCTGAGAATTTTGTCGTCGAGTGAAAATTGAGCAGCAAAATGTCAGAAATGTGTTGGTGTTTCATTTTTTCATCGATCATCATTTGTGATTTTTATTTTATTTTTAAGTTTCGATTCAGAGGTTAGCCCCGGCCAACAACGCGTTGGCCTACTGGCGAAATTTGCCAACGAAGTAGAAGATATACTTGCACGTTGTGTGACAAGTGGTCTCACAGGCTGCCACTTTCACAATGCTATTTCGGATCCAGTGCAGAGTCAGCAGGATTTTACGAGTATTTGCTTATGGTGCAAATGCGGCAGTGATGAATGTTTGCAGAGACCAGACAAAATAATTGAATGAAATGTTGTAGAAATCTGAAAAACATTAAATAAATCGCTAACACTTTACCTGACCACGTGTGGACTAGACGAGTTATCATTTTTGCTCCTGGCTTATTTTATTTAATTTGAGCTAATGTGCGTAATAACTTTACTTCACGTAACAATAATCATTTGCCAACCCTGACCTATCCCAAGCCAAACCCCAAGCCAAACTGACCTACCATCACCTGACCTGATGATTTTTGCCGATGTTTTCAAGAATGATAACTCGTTCAGTCCACTCACTTAGCTATAGAAGTGCACTTCAAGTGCGTTTATTATGTGTGGTTTGATATGTTATTTTGAATTAGGTCATCCGTTTCTTGCGTTTTCCAATCAATTGGGTCATGTATTCCAATCGGTGCAACGAATTTAAACAATTCATATCTTTCCGGCTCGCAATTTGACCGGTTGGTTGGCACCGCAGTTCGCTGCTAACAAGGCTGTTGGCGAGGAATCAACGTTCACCGCCCTACCGGAACTTCGTTATGCAGCTAAAAAGAGGACACCCTGCGCAGGGCATACATATGCCAATCTCTACGTCTGCCATTTTATCGGATGTTCCTCCCAATATTTCTATCGAATACGTATAAGCGAATGTTCGCGTGTTGCTGCAACCTTTTTATACAATCGTTTCCAATTTATCTTTGAAATGTCAAGACCGGATTTATATTTTGTTGCGAAATTGGAGGCGACTACAATATTAGTTTCTTCCACATCGTAATAATATTATAACATGCGTGGTGAAAGAAGAATAACCGCCAGTCAAAATTTTCAGCGACTGAATTATTATTATCTTCTTTTCTTCGACATTTGTTAGGGCATCTCTATCCATAAGCAATCTGTCAGTGCCCACCTTCCAGATGGCTGATGTGTGAATAAATTGAGTTACCCAGCTGACAAAAGAGGCAATTATTGCGTATAAGTAATCTCGTACGATGATAACACGTGATGTAACCAGAAATCCACCACCCGCTTTTAGAGCTCGTATTGCGGCGTTAAAATTGACTGGCGCCGCAAAACACGTCACACCCAAGTAACGCGTGAAACTCGAGCAATCTCTGTGGAACTTATTGGGCCGATTTTTTAAACAAACCCATCTTTAAGGCCGCGGATTGTCTTCTTTTTAAATGCAATTTTGTGCACAAAAAGAATTGAATTGAATTTTATTTGGTGCTTTTAGGGTGTTATACCCTATATCGTACATACGCAATGATGAGAAAAGACAATTACGTAAACGAAGTGTCAAAACGAACGAAAATTGAAACGAAAAATTGAAACGTCAAAACAAGTAAATCAATAACAAATATGAACAGCAACCACGTACAACATCATTAGTCTCAGATACACGGCCTCCTATGGCGCCAATGGGGCAGCCAGTCGGCAACAAAGTGTGTCGACTGTCAAAGGAGAACACAATACGTGTCCAGGGAGCGCATTCCATTCTTTAACAGCCCTCCCCAGAAAGGAAAATTTTCCGACATCTTTTTTGAACAATAACGGCCGTACCTTGAGAGGAAATTTATATAGGACAAAAATTCTCCCCATCCTGCAGAGCTCCTATAAGATTTTTATAGAAGCTCAAGACTCGCTGCTCGCTCCTTCTATCAGCAAGCAGCGAGTCTTGAGCTTCTATAAAATTCTTAGGAGCTCTGGAGTATCACGGTGATGCGGTATCACCGTGAGTTTTTGTCGCTTCCATAGCTGCAACTGGCAATAGCAGTTCACAGTAAATGATCAGCTGTAACGCGCATGTCAAAGCAGCAAAATTTGTTCATGTGGTGAGGCCCGCCTGACCTGGAAGTCCAGGTGCGCTGCGAGCGATTTTTGTGCGTTCCTTTTCACATCAGCCAGCCAAGCAAGCAGCCACATCTCGTCCCTCGCTCGTCCATCCTCGCCTCATTTTTGTGCTCACAATTTTGTCTGTGTCAATTCATCGTTCGTTGTCAATTGTTCTGCATTGAAGTTCATTTCCCGTTAAACGGGGTAAGTTTGTGTTTATGGGTTAGAGGTTTGGCACTTGTTAACCTGGGCCATTTGTTACACACATGCAAGCATGCTCGTAAAACAGCCCACCTTTTTAAATTTGTAAGACATTCACCAGAGAATTGTAAAACAATCATTTGTAAACAAGTGAAGTCCACAGTGACACCCTTATTTCACTTCCCAGATTTGCAGTGCCACCTTTTTCTTTCACTTCCAAGAAGACAGATCTAAAGATTGAAAATTGAGAATATTTTGCACAAATAACCTTTATTCTGGATTTGATTGAGTTGATTTGTACAGAGTGTACCAATGTGAGTTTACCTTGAGCTGCACAGTGAGTTAGGGACCTCTTTACACAAGCGATTTGCATTTCCTCGAGAGTAAATTTTCCCAATTATTTGATCAATTAAGAGCATAGCGCAATCCTTTCATTGTTTGCCCTTGACCACCAGATAAAATTGTCCATTCAGTTCAGCATGGGTTTTTTCCCTAATTTAAATGGACCTCCGGTTCAAGCAAGGGATCCTTTCAGTTTCAGGTTACGCAGTTTCATGATATTTATACCAAACAAAAATCTGAGTGATCTAATTTCTGGAACTCCTTGCTTGAATCAGAGGTATTTTCCCCCTGAAATTTTCTGCAGGTCATTCAGGCCTGTACTCGAATCAGGGATTTGAACAGCACTTCCATTGCATTTCTTTTCCCAGTTCCTGTCATGGGGAGAACATAACGCCAAACCACAACCTACATGCCAAGGCCCTACCCAGACCAAGATCTTGATATCCCCCCCATACAACTAAGGACATTCACCTACAACCTTGGAAGATTGGCTTTCACCAAGGTTCAGCGGTCAGCCTTGATCTGCATGTCCCCGGGAATTGATTCAACGTGATTGGATTGGTTCAACCCGTACCTCATTCCCCGAACTTTTCTCTGCCAACCGGGTCTTCCAGTCATTGACAACGATATGCCCTTGGAAAATTCAAAATTGACACCGCAGCCACACCAGATCATCATCTCAATTACAAGAGAGTCTACACAGCCACTCCAAATTTGAGCATTCCAGTGTTCTGCACCCCCCCCCGGAAAATAGCTCCAAGAACTCCAGGATTAAGAAATTAAGTTAAGTGCCATATTAATGTAATCTTGTCATTATGTCTTATGCGTTGTTTGTCTCTGTGAAATCTCACCCCTGCGAGGGCTCCTTTTTTATGTCAGCCATTTCATTGTGATGAATTTCTAAAGCTGCTTTGATATTA
This sequence comes from Sinentomon sp. SZTP_YWyxl, assembly GCA_030068105.1. NCBI lineage: Eukaryota > Metazoa > Arthropoda > Protura > Sinentomata > Sinentomidae > Sinentomon > Sinentomon sp. SZTP_YWyxl. Next base: position 6,369 of record JASGXE010016589.1, read on the forward strand.
ATAGGGCTGTGCCATTGATAACCCGATTCACATTGTCTGTTCTCTTCTTGAACCTAGCACTCGGATGACGACCTCCGCCACCTAAAACTCGAACCAACCTCCGGACCCGAGGCCTTAGGGTAACCTTTGAGTAACTTCCCCCCTCTTGTAACCTTTGAGTAACTTCCCCCCTCTTTCTGTTTTAGGAGGATGGGGAGAGTTTTTTGTCCTATATTAAATTTCCTTCGTTTTTTTGCTCGTTATGATCACTCTCTCAAGGTACGGCCGTTATTGTCCTGCGCAGAAAAGTACCCGCGGCCTAAAAGATGGGCTTCGTTTAAAAAATCTGCCCATTTGGTCAGGAGTTTTGAATTTCTCCTGACTTCGAAGCCGTCCGGCTGCCAGGGTATTGGGCCGCCTCACATGTAACCAGTTCCATTGCCCGTCTAAATCTGGCGTTGCCGTGTTTCCGTCTTTGCTTGAAATTTTATGCGAACGTTTCAAGGCACCCTCTGTGGACGGACCTTAAAAGACCAAGTTTCCGTGCGAAGCCACATGCGGGACTTTCTTGTGGGCATGATCTTCTTTTGCCTGTGCACGAATCGCATGACCAAAAAGGGGCCCCCACTCGGAGTGCATGACTATGCATTGTAACCATTTCGGAGTGCGCATTCTCCGTTGTCATGGCAGCCCAAGACACACCGTCCTAAGCACGCAGAAGTGCCGCGTGTGTTTGCACCGAAATTTGTGCTCTTGTTCTAGTTCATATTACACTGGGCGAGAAGGCGACGACATTTTTGCGTCAATGAAAATTGGCTTTTGGAATATTGGGGCTTTTAAAATGGTGCTTTGCTTAGGATTGCAGCTATTTCTGGACGCAGATGTTTCGCATTAGATATCTGATAAAGGAGTTACCGTTTTTGTATGCGTTTCTTGAAGCTTTGTAGCCTGATTTCCGAGATCCTTAGAATTACTCACACTTTTGTGATAAGGAAAGACACATGTAAACGTTAGCTTCTCGACATCGTTTTCGTTGGAGCCTATAATTTGTGTCCATCCAGATGAAGGTTTCCTTGAGTCTTTCTTGGCCTGAAGATATCATTTTTGTGTACTTTTTACGTTTGCGTCGGGAAACGTGCCCTTAAGTTCATCAACATCAGATGGCATGCTCTCCGTCGCTAATGCCTGGCGCGGTCTACACGCTGCGGCAATTGAAGCTTCATTTTTACATACATGCAAAAACACATTATTTTGATGTTGGAAATCAAGGCTCATTATAACTGATCAGGTTTGCACTCACACAGAGAAAAGAAACACAAAGATGACATTTTTGCAAAGAAAGGCCCAACTTGTCGGGTTTATATATCGAATACACTCAAAGAGCGAAAGAAAAAATCCGAAAAAGACACCATTTTGATGTTGGAAAGAAAGGCCCTACTCATCTAGTTTACACGCATGGAGTGAAAAAATTAAATGCACATCGAACACGTTATTTTGATGTTCGGAAGAAAGGCCCAACTTATCAGGTTTACACTTACAGAGTGAAAAAGGTAATTCAAAAAAACACTTTTTGATGTTGGAAAGAAAGGCCGAACAAATCAGGAATTTGTCCTGTTTGCATTTCAGAAGAAATGCAAACATGACAAATATTTCATGTTCGGGAGAAAGACCCAACTTATCAGGTTTACACTCACACATTGAAAAAAAAAGAAATTTTTTAAGTGGTCCTTTTCTTAAATAATTCCAAAGAACAGATATAATTGAAATGATAATTTGGTGTGGAGTATGAAGGTGAAAAAAATTGTTTTGAAACATTATGGGTATTACATTTGAAACTCAAGTCCACGAATTCCGAAAGTTATTCAAAAATCCAAAATAATAAAAAGACGCCGTTTGCACGGAGGAAGGCTTGTGGTCGAAAAAGTGTGCAATGATCATGGGACAAATCCCAACGGTTGCAGTTCGGAATACCTTCCGACATCTGAAAAAAGCTGAACTGGACAAGTTTTCACACACGCTCGAGTGACCAAAATCGGATAGGAAGATGAGGACGATGTAGGTAGGGTAGGATAGGTTAGGATAGGTGTGTTGGGATAGGTTAGGTTGGGTTAGGTCAGGTTAGGTTGGTTTAGTTAGCTTTAAGTATATCAGAGAGCAATAGTGATAACTCGTTCAGTTCAATGTCGGCAGGTATTCAGAACTGTTACCATCCCAACTTCTGAATTCGAGGTGGTTGAGAAAGTCCGTCACCATTAGATATGCATGACAAATGAGACACCCTGATACTTGGCAAATGTACTTTTGTGCTCGGATGGACTTTAAATTAAGGAAAACCTCGCGCGACTTTTGGGCCACAACATAAGTAACAGCTTTCTCGTTCTCTCATTCCTTTATTTTCCATTTGTTGTTTTCTCTATATACCTTTACGTATACCTCTTCGACCGTTCGTCCTTTTAAAAGAGTTTTCTTCATCAAAAAAGAGAATAGAATAGGCGACGAAAAGAGAAAAGTTTCTAGTTTTCTGCTGCTGATGGCGCACCTGGGAGCTCCATTTTGATTTCGACACGACCTAGGGCCTCACTGCAGACCGATAGCAAGGCTCAAAGCCTCTGGTCTTTTTTCCTTTACTTGTATTCGTAAGTTATGTTTTTTATTATTTGGGTGAAAGTAATCCAGAGGTTCCCATTAACCGAAATTACCTCAGGCCCCTGTCGCTTATTGCTCTTCAATGAACTTTCAACACAATGAGAAACTTCTGAAAAGAGTCCCGTTTGGACCTTCGGATTGGTGAGTTACGCTATTCGAGTTGATTGGTGAGTTACGGTGAGTATTGGTGAGCATGGTTGGGTATTGGTTAGTATGGGTGAGCTACTCGATTGCTGAATTGCGGTCACTAAATTAGAAAGGTGAATTTGTATTTCTCCAAATTCGCATTCTGTTCGAATTTGTCATGAACGCCAAAGTAGATGTCAACAAATTTGCCTTTTCCTGAATTTTATCAAATCTATCAAACCTTTTATTCTTCGGAGTTTCCTCCTATCGAATCAAGCATACAAGCAAGGATACAATAAAGAAATACAAACATGAGCACATATAAACAATAACAATGTACGCGATACGATCAATAATCAGGAACACAGAAACAGAAATTTTCGAGGAAAAGTTATTTGACAGAAGAAGCGAAACAGATATATGATTCAAATGTGCATTTGTGGAAGATGGGGAGAAACGTACCGGGCAATAATACTAGATGTCAATAGAGTTTCCAAGCCTTCTCTGCAGAATGGGGATACTCAGGGGAAGGGTAAATATTCCATCGGGCAATGAATTCCACTCAGTGATTGTCCTGCCAAGAAATGAGAACTTGCCGACATCCTTTTTGAAGCCCCAACGGCGAAGCTTGTAAACGTGGTCCCTATGAGAGTAAAATGACGGCAAGTCAAGAAACTTTAGCATGCTTCCCCAGCCTCCCACATATCCGAGGACTTGAAAGAGGCAAATGAGACGAGCTATTCTTCTCCTTTCAGTTAATGAATTCCAACCAAGCTTTTTTATCATATCACTCACACTGCTTTTCTGCCTATAATCACCCATCACAAAGCGAGCAGCTTTACGCTGAACTTTTTCAAGTGATGAAGTGTGATTAATCAACCATGGATCCCAGGCCGGGGCGGCATATTCTAGAATTGGCCTCACTAGTCCAATATAGGAAAGCTCACGAATTTTAGGGGGGCATTTCCTGTAGTTTCTTTTTACGAAATACAATGCTCTATTGGCCTTGGAGGCAATCATGTTTATGTGAGGAGTCCAGTCCAGCTTGCTGGAAAACTTCACTCCAAGGTAGGTAATTTCACCTGACATGGACAGTGTCCGACCACCTAGTTGGTACTGGAAGGGAATAGTAGAATTCTTTAAAGAAAAACGAATAAAATGACATTTATCAACATTCAATGACATAGCGGATTGCTCACACCATGCCTGTATGAGAGAAAGGTCATGCTGCAATTTACCGCACTCACCCGGAGTATGTTACTTTTCAGAATACGACAATGCAATCGTCTGACGAATAACCGCAGTTCTTGAACGCACTGCTGATCGAGGTCATAATATAGACAATACAAAAGCAGCGGACCCAAAATACTGCCTTGCGTGAACACCAGAAGTGACAGGAAGATGATTTGACAATTGGCCACAACACGAACTGCTTGAGATCCGCGCCGGACAATGTAGCCTTTCAGCCCATGCTTAAGGTTAGGAGGTTTTTTTCGAAGTCCCATGGTATTGCTCAAGTTTTTTTTTCTTTAAGCTAGTTCACATCATGACTATATGTCACATCAAAAGCCTGAAGTTTTAGCATCACTACCTGTGTGATGTTGCTAATTGATTAAATGAAATTAAAGTCTAAATAAATACCAAATCAATTATTAGAATACACATAGCCAGGACGAATAGCGCATTCTGTGAGCGCGATAGCGACGAGGTTTATTAGACAAAGAAACACGGACCCAAAATCTGCTTGGACACGGATATGAAGGTAGAGATTCATTGGCCAAGGAATTAGAAGGCCGACAATTAGCCTTTCACATTTAAGGTACGGACGGCTGCGAAAGTCCAGGAGCTACCCGAGTTTTCAAGCAGATAGACATCACTCTTATAACAGCGCATTAGAATCGATGGCAATAGTCAAACCAGGAACTTCCTGAGCACATGTTAAGTCCTGTGTAAACGCTGTAAGTTGGGTAGTACAGGTAATATGCCAGACGAAACCATGGCCCCAGTCGAAACGTGTTGTTTGATTCAAAATTCGGATGTGCTTGGCCACGATAAACTCAAGGTTTTGGAGCATGTATTAGGAGGCTAATTGGCCTGTAATTTGAAGTACTGAACGGCTGCCTTTTTGAAATA
>JASGXE010016590.1:0-11056 GCA_030068105.1 Sinentomon sp. SZTP_YWyxl
AAATGGGTCCATGTGGGGTGGTTATTGGAAAGGTAAGAATTGATCGTAGAACAGTCTAATTTTCAGGACAGATTCTACGGAATACACGAAACATGAAATGTTGAGTGCAAAATACGCTCCAACCCACTACTTCCACGCAGTGCCCCCCCTCCCCCAAAAAATCCAAAAAGCCCAAATTGTGGTGGTCTTGGTTTAACTGAGATAATATGAACAGAGTGGGTTACCATAGAAATACCATTTTCGATGAGAGATTCCCAAGAGTAACCTGAACAAAAAATATTCAGTGAAAAAATGTGCTACGACACCTGACGCAATAGTGGCCCTAAATCGGTGAAAAACGGGTGGGTTGCCATGAAAATGAGAAGTTTTTCTCCGGTTTATGGGCCTATATTGCGTAGAAATGAGGTGTCGTAGCACATTTTTTTTCACTGAATATTTTCTGTTCAGCTCACTCTTGGGAATCTCTCATAGAAAATGGCATTTCTATGGAAACCCACTCTGTTCCTCAGTTAAACCAAGACCACCACAATTTGGGATTTTCTGTATTTGGGGGGGGGGCACTGCGTGGAAGTGGTGGGTTGGAGCATATTTTGTCACTCAACATTTTGTTTCGCATGTTCCGTAGAATCTGTTCTGAAAATTAGACTGTTCTACGATGAATTCTCCACCCCAAATGTCGTCAGATTTTGGGGTACTTTGGGGGGCACACATGGAAATGGGGGGTCTGGAGCCATTTCTTGAACTGATTAATTTCAATTTGCTCTGCGATCAGGAATAGCCGGGCATGCTGCATGCTTTTCGTGGAGCTTTTACGGGACACCGTGTTTACGAGTCTATTCGAGTAATGTTATGCATTTGTCACGTTTTCAGAACAAAATGAATTTTTATTAATTTTTTGCTCCAATAAGGATAAAGGTACTTGATGACTATGGACTGGGATGTGGTTGTATAGTCTCCACCTCCAGTCAGTCACTTCTTGCTTCCTGGACTTGATTGATCCCTTTCAACATTGAAGAAGTCAATCTGATGAATTTGGCCAGAGTTGATTGGCTGGCACAAACACAAAATGATATGTTGATTTGTGTCCCCAATCTAGAAGTGAGCAGGTAGGCAGGGATCAACAACCAAACACACATCACCATCACCCACTATCCTCTTTTTTCTATTCCTTCTCACTGAACTGCACTGGTCAGCTTAGCTTAGAAGTTGGTTGACTGAGTGTCAGAAGTCAGAACGACCAAAGGAAGGGAGGGAGGGAGATAATGTAGTTGAAATGGATCATTCATCATCATTCAAGATAAGGAGGAGAGAAAGAGAAAAAATGCAAAAAAGAGAGAAAATGGTGATGTAAAAGTACACTACTCACAAGGTAGAGATTTATCCATGTTGAGGCAGTGACGAGGTGGAACTTCCGAAGTCGTCACAACCCTTGTCGATTTCGACCCACTGGTGGGCTCATTATCAAAGATCACAGGCTAAAGCTAAAAACGAGGTGGAATACAGAGCGCGTGCTGTCAGTTGGATATTATCAGATTAAAGGAAATAGAAAAAAAAATGAAATGAAATTAAGTTCATGTCGTCAGATGAAAGGTCACCCTTCCTTTTATCTGATTACATCCAACTGACAGCATGTGCTCTGTGTTCCACCTCGTTTCTAGCTTTAGCCTGTGACCTTTGATAATGAGCCCACCAGTGGTACGAAATCGATGTGGTTTGTGACGACTTCAGAAGTTCCACCTCGTCACTGCCTCAACATAGGATAAATCAAAACAAATGTAAGTGACTTTAGTATGATAAGATGGCAGCAAAGAAAGAACATTCACCAACAAGTTTGAAAATGGTGATGTTTGTTGTTTGTTCAAAACACACTCCTCAAGCTTCAAAAAGAAAAAAAAAGAGTATTTTCTTTTCTCAGACAGTCCCTCCCTCCCTCCCTCCTTCACTCCCTATCTTTGCTTATTTTAGATATGAATGGTTTGAGAAAAGGTCTCTGAGAGGTGGGTGACAATTTCCGGCCCATGTGGGTTGGCCTTACCCAGTCGATCACTCATTCTAATTTTGAGTTGTTCTTGCAAATCTGATCCCTTTCCAAAACGGAACCTGACAAGACAGACCTTTGAATGAGCAACAATGGAGGGAGCTGCTGACTCATTCATCATTATCATGCCACGACGTTTAGTACCTGACCCACCCCAGGTACAGTTTATACAGTGTTCTGTTAGTTTGGAACGTTGAGAGACATTGAAAAGTGAAAAAAAAGAAAAACATTGCTCTCATGTTAAGAAAGAAGGATGTATGTTAAGGGGGGGGGCAACCCAAATTACTAACTTCGGTGTTTATTATTCGATTGCAGCCAAATTTTGCACACATTTGGTGTTAGGTGAAGGAAGTTTGTGTGTGAAATTTCACCTCTGTATCTTAAGTGGTTCCAGAGTTATTCATGTTTTAGTAAAAATCATTACGCGGAACTTTGCGCAACTCCTGTATTGTAACGGTATGTCTTATTAAACTTCAGTTTGCGCCAAACTCTTCCAAAAGGTGCCAAAAGTGGAGTGACAGAGCCAGTTTTTTTTTCATTTTTGACCCAAAACTTTTGAAATGGTTCCTTGCGAGACTTATATTTTCAGAAGCGATGCACTTGGGAAGATGAATGCCAAAAAAAGTGGAAACAGAATGAAAATATCAAAATTCCGGCTATGTCACTCCATTACTGACAAAAAACTACATCAGTATGCAAAATTTGGCCTTTTTATCTTGTCAAATGGCTGAGATTGAGCATTCGAAAGTCTAAAAAGGCAGGCGAAAAGCGATTTGCGGTAAATAAGCATTTTACGAAAAGGACAGAAAGAACAAAATATCCTATGTTCCGCCTTTCGAAAAAAGTCTCTCATTTGAAAACAGATTGAGATATTGACCTCTGGTTTTTTGCATTAAATTCGTCAGAAAATTCTCCATGAGAACGCAATAAAAACCAAACATGCAAAATTTGGTAAAAATTTCAATTTTGGGTTGCCCCCCCCCCCCCCTTAAGAAAGGAGGTAGACAATTTGAATCCCCATTCATGGATTCCATCCATGCCTTCCCTCTTTTGGCAAAGATGTTTAGCAGTGGTATAGTACAGGTACTCAGCATTTTGTGTTTGATAAAAAAAAATAAAATAAAACTAAAATAAAAACCGTTCAGAAGTTCATCAATTGGCAAAACATGGGACAATCAATCATTATTTTATGAAAGATCAAGAATTTCATGAAATTCTCAATCGGTCAGATTTTGATACATGTGCCCTTTTAGCAATAAACCTTCCAAATGAGTCAGTCATCTGCTGCAATGGGGCTAATGCCGACCGGTCCGATGGATGAGAACATCAGATCCTGATCTGTCTCTCTCTCTCTCTGAGCCAAGGAGGATGAAATCCATCTCATCTCTCATACATTATCCTCCTGTCTTGGATTTGGTTTGGGTTGGGTCTGGGTTGTCGACTCATCTAGAATCAGTGTGGTGGTGAGTCGAGGCAGAGGCATTTGTACTACTAGCACTCAGTGATGAGATCCCACTTGATGATTTCAAACTAGATGAAGATCCCCTAGAAGAAGTAGAAAAAGAAACCATGAAAACGACACAAGCAGAGCATGACTCTTGGAAGGAGACATGACTTGTGAATAATTGAATCACTTCATGACTCAGACGTTCCTCTGCCAACTCAGGTGAGATGGAACCTAGGCAATAGCAATAGCAGTTTCAACAAAACCAAAGAGAGTGAAAAAGCTCTGCAATTCTTGAGGTGGTATACAATACAGCATGAAAGGGGTCAGCAATATGCTCAATTCTACTCGACACCCCTGATGGAGGCATTGTGTCAATGTTTTGTTTACACATCGACAACTGGAATAGATTAGGAAATGAGAATAAACAAACACTCATTCTTTGAAATGACAAAAACAGAGACAGAAATACAAAATAGGCCTATTAAAATTATGCTCTGAACTTCTGCAGAAAGTCTGAGGAAGGTTGGCATTGCTCACCATTGGTTTCGCAATTATCATTGTGGTGTACTCATTCAATGATTGGCACTGAGAACAGAGAGAAGGCACAAGCCCAAGGACAATTCAACAACACTCTTCCGAATAGTGAGTAGGTACCTATCTTATCATGGGTAAAAAGGGGGTCAAAAGGTACAGAAGGGGGCCAAGGAATAGGAAAAGGGGATAGAGCATGGGTAAAATGGGGTCAAGAAATACAGAAGGGGATCAAGGAATAGGAAAAGGGGGTCGAGCATCAAGCATGGGGAGGGGAGCAGGGGTTCAAGAAATCCCTGCAAAAGGGGGCAGCGAGCATGGAATGAAAGGAAAGGAGTGGAGCAAAGGTCAAGGGCAAGGATATTGGTAATGTCCTTTACGAAAGAGGGCTGACGCAATGCAAAAGGGGTTCCGATGGACATTCGATGAAAGACCATTGTTTATGCGTGATAGAGGAAAAGGGAGTGTCAAGGAAATTGGAATTGGTACAAAGGTGGTCTGCAAAAAAAGCTCGTTTGTATGCACCCAAAAACAGCAAACTTCTTATCAAACTCAGCCAATGCAACCAAGTCTTCACAGGCCAGGCCACAACATAAATATGGTGTCAAGTTTGGCAAAACAGTACTGCCCTCTCTCTCTCTCCACGCCAGAGATCACAATTATTGCAATCATACCTGAATCTGGGATCAAACCACTGTTCCTTGCTGAGCCACAAAGCCTCCTAAAAGTCCACATAATGTATGTGGGAATCAATTGAAATCCTTGAAGCACAATCAAAAGATATCATCAATGCCAAGGAAGGCTCCAGTTTAAGTTTAAACCAAATCTGAAACTCTTCTGACTCTCTGTCTCTTCCAAATCCATCTCACTTTCTAAAGCACCAGAACGTGTACCAAAAGCACTTCTCTGTCGCAATGAAACAGGACAGGACTTTGACAAAATAATGTGAGTTCATTCATCCGTCAGCTGAAACAGACTACGATTTCCCAAACAAACACAAACTCAGACAGCTCTACAGACGACTGATCAGTGACTGACAGGATAGCCAATTATTTGCTGAAGACACCTCCTGTGCTGCAGCTGGTGAAAATTATCTTTCTTCAATCATTGCAAGCAGGGCAGATTATTAGAACCTTTTGCCTCACTAATTGAGGTTTATTTTTTTTAATTGAGAAAGTTGAGAATGCATGCCTACAGCAAGCAAAAGAAAGGCAGAAAGGCCAGTTTAAAGCAAAACAGAAATTGACATGAGATGTGGGAACAAAAGGAATACAATCCAACACATGTGAATTGCCTGGACTTGTAGTTCCTTGACCTTGCAAAGCAAAGAAGGAACCCAAGCCCACTTATAGCATGTCACTGGAAAAAGGGTGCAGTGCAAGCTGTTTACTTGCACTGTTCTTGCAGTCGGTCACATTAATTTAATTTCAGCCAGCATGAAATAAACAAACAAACATGACAGGAAAAACAGTGCAAGAAAGGAAAGGAGGTCCATCTCAAGTCTCAACTCAACAACTAACTTATGTTGTTCGTGGTGTTGTGAAACTTCATAGTAATAGATCAGCTTTGCCTTTGGGCATGTGAGTGAATCAAGTAGATCCAATGCATGATATGATTGGCTGTGATGATGATGATGATGATGATGTGGTAAATCCTGAAGGAAAAGCCACTGAAGAATGAAGGTTCCACAATCAGAAGTCACGTGGGAACTCTAAAACAAAAGAGAGAGGGGGAAAATGAAGATAGATGGAAAAGGTGCCACATTACCTACCAGATGGAAAACAGAGCCAAAAGAAACTAGTGAAATACGTCGTCAAGGGATGTAAAATTTATTTTGGCAGCATGTTATCACCGCGAAGAAGCAGGCTTCGTTTACGATCGGCACTTCCTTACATGCTCTCTCTCCCTCTCTAGCTCACTCGCTCGCTCCCTCTCCCTTGCTCCCTCTGTCTCACTCTCTCTGGCTCCCTCGTCTCTCCCTCCGTCCATCTCTGTCCCTCCCTGCCTCCCTCTCTCCCTCACCCTCCCAATCCCCGTCCCACTCAGTCTCCACCTCCCCCATTTAGTGTCAATAATTGCCTTTTTCCTGAGAAGCCCCAGTAACCCAGAACCAAAAGTGCAGAAACCAACCTGAATGCTCTCTCCTTCATGACATATCAAAGGATCTTCAAGTCTGAAATAATCAGTACCTTCCTTCCATGACTTATCAATTATTGTTGTTGTTCTGTTGCTGTTGTGATGACTGTTATTATTATTGTTATGATGATGATCAGTGTCATGCAGAAGATGGATGTTGCTCTGCAAAGTTGTTGATCCACCTGGATAAATAAAGCAAGATGAAAACTTATTACAGGCAACGCAGGTCACACACACATACACGTACGCACATGCGTAGAGCACGTTGAAAATGGTGATAATTTTTGGAAAATTTCGCTCAAAGTCTAAAAATTTCGTTCATTTGGCGGTAGAAATAAAAAAGCCAGAACCTGTCAAAAATGCATTTTCAGTCATTTTACAAGTCATTTTTTTTAGTGATTGTTTTGAATTTTGCAGGAACAATACATTGGAAAAATGATGCAAATAAACTGAAGAAGAGACTGAGAAAAGAGCAAAAGAAAGCTTTATTTTTCAAATGTTTTTGTGCGCTGTGTGTGCCACTTAATTAAAAAAGGAAAAACACGACGTTTTCGCATGTGTATCGTGGAAAAAGGAGATATTTCGTGGAAATTGTCACATTTCGTGGAAAATCGCCCATTCACAATTGCTGGAATTGCCTTTCAATTGACTGAAATGACAAAGAAATCGCAAAAGATGGTTGAGATGGCTGATTTCGTTTTGGCGGTGACAATTCCTTTCCACCATTTTCAGAGTGCTCTACACATGCGGTTTCCAGAAGGTGGCGCCCAACGTAAGATAAGAGCAGAGCACACCAGCTTGGGTTGAGGTCCTCCATTTCATGCCATGAGAGTGAGTGTGAGAGAATTTGCAAAAAAAAAAAAAAGACAGAAAAGAGAAAAGAAGAGTGGAGATGTGGAATGGAAATGCATTTTCTGTGATATTTCTACTTCTCACTCATCATTTTCAGAGGCATAGGCATAGACTTTTTCTTCATGCAAACAATAAAAATAAGCATTTAAAACATCTCTTCCACTCTGGAGAGAGGGAGAGAGAGAGAGAGAGAGAGAGCGATGTCCCTCTGTTCTGTTCTATTTCGTGTTCTCCGAAAGCTTTTCCCAGTCGGAATCTTTTAAAAGATGATTTTTTGTAGTCGCAAGATGCGACACTCAGTATCCAAAAAAGTGATTTTACGTTTTTTCGTCAATCCCAAACTTCATTCCTGCATTAAAAAACATCCCACAAAAAAAAAAGCAAAAAACGACAGAAAAGCCTGTGCCTGCAATGTTTCAAACATAATTATTATCAAAAAATATCAGCCTAAAATAGCTATCCCAAACCAGTTGAAGGGCGAAATCAGAAGACAAAAACAAAGACGCATCTGTCTGGCTGAATGACAGAGCACTCTTTGCAGGCCGTTTTCATTTTCCAAGTGCAGTACATGACAGTGTAAAGTAAAAAACAGTACAAGACAACATAATTTTTTTTGCAGTGGTTACCTGTGCAGATGGTAATGAAAATTGGGGGAAAAAGAGCAAGATTGGATTTTTGCTGTTCAGCTTCACTTTCTTTGTCATCATTTGGTTTGGCAGCACAACAGAATTTGATTCAAATTTGAGGTACGTACAACTACAAGTAACTTATTGCCCCCTGCCTTGGCTGGTCTGGTGCAGGATACACATTCTCAATTGTTCATATCTTATAAAACTTTCGGTGGTAACAAACTTCAAAAATCACCAATGCTGAAGCAGAGCATAGAGGATAAAGTATTGCGACTCCGCGTAGCCATCTTGAATTTTAGTTCCATGGAGAAATCCAGAAGATGGCAGTGCGAGCGTTAGCGATGAAAGAAGTCGCAACTGGACGCCTGCACTGCCTGTATTCGGGCCGACGAGTCACCTGTTTGGGCTTTTTTCTCCACGAACGGAATGAACACCTTGAGTGGTGAACACCAAAGGTGTCAATGATGGTCAATGCTTGTCAATGATGGTCAAAGGTGGTCAATGATGGTCAAAGGTGCCAATGATGCTCAAATGGGGTCAATGACTGTTTAAGGTGGTGAATGATGGTCGAAGGTGGTCAAGGGTGGTCAAAGGTGGTCAATTCTTGTCAATTATGGATAAACGTACAAAGGTGGTCAATGATGGTCAAAGGTGGTCAAATTATTCTCACGAGGTGGTCAAAGGTGGTCAAGTGGGTCAAATTTTAGTCAAAGGTCCTATAATGATGGCCAAATGGTCCAAGGTGGCCACCTTTGACAACCTTTGACCATCATTGACCACCTTTGATCATCTGCTTTCACCATCATTGACACCTTTGACCATCATTTCCCAAATTTGACCATCATTAACCACCATTGCCCACATTTGAGCATCAGTGACACCTTTGACCATCATTGACAACCATTGACCACCTTTGACCAGGCTTGATCACTTTTGACCCATTTGACCACCTTTGACCATCATTAACACCATTGACCATCATTGACCACCTTTGACCATCACTGACATTTGACCACCATTGACCACCTTTGACCATCATTGACAACCTTTGACCATCATTGACAACCTTTGACCACCATTGACCACCTTTGACCGTCATTGACAACCTTTGACCATCACTGACACCTTTGACCATCATTGACCACCATTGGCCACTTTTGACCACCCCTTAGTGCACCTTTGACAACTTTTGACCCCTTTGACCATCATTGACACCATTGACCATCATTGGCCACCATTAACCACCTTTGACCATCACTGACACCTTTGACCATCATTGACCACCATTGACTACCTTTAACCATCATTGACAACCTTTGACCATCACTGACATCTTTGACCATCATTGACCACCCTTGAACACATTTGACCACCCTTGACTACCTTTGACCACATTGAGCATCATTGACAACCATTGAACACCTTTGACCACCCCTGACCATCTTTGACCACTTTTGACCACCTTGACACCATTGACCATCATTGACCACCTTTGACCATCACTGACACCTTTGACCACCATTGACCACCTTTGACCATCATTGACAACCTTTGACCATCACTGACACCTTTGACCATCAATGACCACCATTGGCCAGTTTTGACCACCGCTGAGTCCACTTTGACCACTTTTGACCCCTTTGACCATCATTGACACCATTTCCATCATTGACCACCATTAACCACCTTTGACCACCCTTGACTTCCTTTGACTACCATTGACCGCCATTCACCACCCTTGACCTCCATTGACATCATTCACCACCATTGACTGTCATTGATCACCACTGAAGAACTTTGCTTGACACAAAAAGTTCGACAACTCATTGCAGCGTTTTCCCCAACGCACTCCACATGAACCAATCTCACCGCAGAACGACACATGTGCATCAATTCAGACCGCGCTCCATCATCGCTGTCGACGGTGGCGCCGCACTGCGGCCGGTTACAGGAAACTCAGCGCATCGCGGAGTCGGAATACTTTATCCTCTATGCTCTGGCTGAAGAATGAATTGATCTGATCTGTAAGGATTTAGAGGTTGCGCACCAAATCCAAGTCAGTCTTAGTGAGAGTGAGGGGAGTTGCAAGTCGACGTTTAATTTGCTCCCAGGAGTAAACGTGAACTTCTGCCTGCCCCATCCACCACTTTTGAAATAAGATGTGAGGCAGGAGGACAAATGTCTCCACGGTGCAATTTAATCCTGAGTTGAACTCCCCAACAGAAGAAAGCTGCATCAGAATTTTACATACCTCTATGGTTTTCTGGAAACCACCACCAAGGGAAGATAGGCACTTATTTAGCAGCATTAAAATTGTTTAAAAATGTAAAAATTAAAATCATTAAAAATGCTCCGCCAATGCGAAATGCAGCTTTAATTCGATAGCCATTGAAAATATGAAAAAAAAAAGATTTGAGCGTGGTTTAGGTACTTAAAAGGTAACACAGAAAACTGAAAAACAATTTCAAATCAAAACTCCAAAATTTCAATGGTCCCCCCTCTAAAAGCTGCAAGGAGAACTAAACTGCCTGTTTGGTCTCCCCAGAAGAAGAGAAAAGAAAAACTTAAAACAGAAACTGAATAAACTGACCTGATGGAGAGATGGGGTTGTCCTTTGTTGGAATGGAGTTTTTTGAATAAAACAATGAGAATGTGATATCTTGACGAAGAACATCAAAATCCCAGGTTATAACTGAACCAGCTTCTTCAATGCACAAAACAACTTCATGAAACTAAAATGAAAAGGACGGAGAGGGAGATGGAGAGGAGAGAATAAAATCCAGAGCAATGCAAAAAAAGACAAAGAAAATGTGGACACTTTTGACGGTATGGTTGTTCATCAGTCCACAGTTGAGTTGTTTCACTCAAATTATTGGCGTCTGTTCTGAAATATAGTCTCCTTCCTGTTTTTGAAAACACTTTCAACGTTTATTTTCTTTTATTATCTTTCAATTCATTTCAAGCAAGAGGAAGATAGATCATCTTTTTCATGAATGTTTAACATTCAAAATATCAAAGCTGATATTTTTGGTGGACTTGAGTTTAGTTCTTAAAAAAACTGAGTAGTCATTTGAGGGGCAGGGGCAGGGGCAACCCCCCATAAAGAAATTTGACTCAGCTGTTCGCTTGCCCCTCCGTGGCATGTGTTTTTGGCAAACTCTGACAAGAAATTTGGCAAATTTGTCGAACACCAATATTGCATGCAAAATGACTCCTAAAATTTCTTACTTAAACTTCTGAGGGCTCTCCACCAGACTCCCTGCCCAGCTCTGCCCCTTGGGACCCATTATTGGGATTCCTCCGCACACCACAATGACCGGAGGGAGGCTCAGCCCCAGACCCGACACTGACAAAAGCAATCCCATTCAAAATCTTAAAAACCTGAAAAAAAATTCTTTCATTTCCCAAAATTACTTTTTCTGG
>JASGXE010016591.1:0-10269 GCA_030068105.1 Sinentomon sp. SZTP_YWyxl
ATTTAAAGGGTTTATTGGGCCTAGGCCCAACATGCGATGTTCATATTTTTGAAGAACCGTGGAATGCTACCTTGTAGCCTACGCTGCCAGTTTTGTTATCTAGCCTCTTATTATACAGGCATGGGTGCGATGATGATGTAGACTACCATGCAGCTATTCGTACCTACCTGTCAGATTTGACATTCTCTGGAACCAATCAAAAGTATGTCTGAGGATCGGCAGAAGATCGCAGTTCAATTCAGTGGGTTCATCATGTAAGTTAATTTCTTTGTTTGTTTTTAATTTTTAATCAAGTTTCCTGTGAGAACCTACCATAGGTATATCATCAGCAGGGATGGGTAAACGGCAAATGCATAAAACTCCACGCAATGTGAGAAAAAACGTAGGTACCTACATATTATAGGCCTACACGTATAGGCTAAAACATATAAAATTTGAAAATTAAGCGATCATGCCCCAATCTTGATAAATGAAGGCAGGTTATTTTAGTACCAAGAGCAAAGAGGTAGGTACCTAAATAACTAAAAATACAAAAGAAAATAATTCGTGAAGACACATAAAAAAGTTAGGTAGGCCTTAAAATGAAAGTACTTATAAACAAAAATAAATATTGCCTATTTTTTGCAGTGGCCCATTTTTGAATTGTGGCACTAGGTCCAGGCAATCTGAGTTTTGTGTTAGCATAAATCCCCACCTCACCCATAAACTGTGCTTGTTTGTTCTTGGGCTGCAGTGAACATCCAAGCTGTGATGAACTTTCAGATCGCAAATAGGTAGCTCTGTTGATTCTGCTGACGAGTTGGACTGGGAGGGTCTACTTACCGCTTCGGTGCGAGAATTCCCGGACTCGCTCTGATGCATCATCAGTGGAGTTGCTTACAAGTAAATCCTTGTTTGAATGATAGAAAGCCCATTCATTTTTCACTGGCCAGTCGGCCAGTCAAGTTGCAATCAGGAATTGACACAGATTCCAGGTATTGGCTTCACTTGCCAACTGCCTAAATGTTTTCAAATGTTGGTTTTTTCAGTCAGCCAAGTTTGGTAATTTGACAGGCAGGTGTCACAATAATCTGTTTGTTGGAAGCTTACCTCTGGATCTCTGCAAAAGGTTGCCCTTAAGCAGACCTACAGTTTTCTTCTCGTAATTCTTTTGATGAAAGTTTTTTCAGAGGAATGATGCCAGCTTTTTGGTTCACTCTATTCCCTAGTTATCTTTTCGGCCGATACTCAGGGCTGGCAAAAATTGTAATATAATAAAATATAACAACATTATTTATGTTCCAAAATTTCCTCAGGTTTTGGTGGGTTCCGTGTTCCGTATCGTACTCCATGTCTCCGCCCTCAGACCCACTGACAGTAGCAATGACGGCATTTAGGGGCAAGGGTATGACTGCCCTTTCCTGATGTGAAATGCCCCCTCCCAGTGGCTCGCTTGCCCCCTTGCATGTGTTTTGGCTTGTCCTGGTCTGGAATTTGACCCCCGGAACACGAATTTTGTAAAATGAACCCCAAATTTCAAAATTTCTTTCCCCAGATCCCCCGTGCGATAGCGCTCCCCCCCAAAGATCTGCTCTTTTGGGAATATCTGGCTCTGCTCACTGCATGATTTGTGCAGGTTTTATCGATGCCTTTTGGTTATTCTGTGGTCTACTCCTTGGTTTCTCTACGTCCGTTTTTGAATAAAAATTGAATTTTTTTGATGATGATGTTCTTGAGGTGATGTACCATACTGGATACCTTTAGAGGTGTGAAGAAATAGTTCAGCAGCTTCAGCTGGCGGTGTGGTGGGAGATCACCTTTAAACCTTTTTTGGAAAGAAATCTCTTGGAAATCATGTTCTGTTATTCTTTGGAAGACCTGTTCTCGACGTGCTGTTGAAATTGTTCATTCTTTTCTATTTTGTTATTTTGCAAGCAGAATCAGCAACCGCCAGCTGCAGGTGCATCATTCATCATCATCAGCACCCTTTGCAGATCTGTTCTCCAATGCAACCTTGGCTGTTGGTGACGGTGGTCCAACCCAACCAGCTGCTTATCTATCAACAGCAACAGAAGGCTGGAGGAAATGAGGAGGATGAGGATTGTTCCCTTCATCGGTCAGCATTTTCGCCAGATGACCAGCGACACTGACTGCTGCTGACAAGATGCTTCTGGACCTTGATGTGCCACCTCACGTGGCCATCCGCGTCATCCGAGTGAGGAGGGGACTACACCCGTTGTCGAGTCGGATCTGTTCATGGATGCAGCCCCAGCCTTGGCTGATAGTGGTCCAGCCGAACAACAGCAAAAGCAGGCTGTAGGAAATGAGGAGGATGGGTAGCAGCTCTAGTCATCAGTCGATCTGTTTTCCAGAAGGCCGGCGACACTTGATTGCCGGCAGCAAAGCTCTGCTAGATCTCGGTGTACCTCCCACGTCATGATCCATGTCGTCATGCTGAGAAGAGGGAAGAAAGACAGTGGACCAGAAGCCAAGCAGTGACACCTCAAAAAGGGTGGTCCCGATTCACCAGTAGCGATGTGGTGGGGTGAATGTAAAATGACAAGTAACACTCGAGGACTGGGTGGTGACCAGGAACAGAGAAGGAAGAATCGTCTTTGAGAATCAACAGGTATATGTGGTATGTTTTCAGACTCATTTAGTTGTTCTTGAATCTTTCTTTTACAGGTGTCTGTTTCTTTAGCAGTTGGAAGACCTACTGTTACTGGAAAGGAAGAAAAGAGTATTTTGCCATAGGTAATGCAAAAGCAGGTGTTATGGTCATTCGTTGCAATACTGTACTGGAAACGAAGTGTTTTGGGTCAAAGTTCAGAGGTTAAAACTCGTAAGAAGCCATCAAAAATGAGCTTGAAGAATTAAGCAACCTGAAATTGGCCAGCACCATCAGGTTCATTTTATACAGAGAAATGTTGTCCCAAAATCCCATGTTGTCCAAAAATTTGCATAGGATGGACTGTGCATTTTTATGCTTCTTGGCCCTGCGTCACCGCTTGGGTCGAAATTTGGGGAAAAGCAAAACATGTATCATTTTGCGAAATGCTTCGTGACGCTTTCAACAAAATTGTCCGAAATTCCATTTTTGGTTGATTACAAGCACACAATGGCTGGAAGGTCCATTATCGCATGATTTACACAACACTTGTCATTGAAGTTACCTAGCAAATAAATCGTGCGTGAGCCCAAAGGCTAAGAAATCCTCGAAAGGTTGGAATTGGAAAGGGTCATTTCACCATTGCTCGTTGTTGTCCCTTTTCTGTAATTGGAGTTGAAAAATGATCCAATGGTTTAATCCAACGAGATGAATGATGGAGAAGGTGCGGTTGTGATCCTCTTGGAGAATCTGCAGTCATGATTTTAGAGGGCAAAAAGGAGAAGAGTGAATAGCTTCGGCAAACGTTCGAATAAAATTTGAGATGACGATGTGATTCTCTCTTCTGTGTTCTGTTTTCGGCCATTTGACACGGCGGACTTTTGGTTTTGTGGTGGGTTCTAAAAGAAGAATGAATTAGTTTTTGCACCAGAACTCTCCAGGAAGCATTTTCCTTTGCGAATTGGTGAACTCACGTGCTGAGGTGAATTGTCAAAATCTATCCAACCAGGAAACGAAAGATACGTTTCACAGGTTTTCACTTTCAAACCAAAAACAGACAGAGTGGTGAGTTGTGGCAATGGAATGCGATCCATTGGCACAGACGAACTTCTCAAGATTGTGCAGTGCCCATTTTCGAGGACTTCCAAGTGGTCAACACTCAACTCTCGAAAGGTCCTGAAACCTGTTTCGAGCCCATCTAATTTTGTTTGCCTTGCCATTTGCAGAAGAAGTAGTCAACCGTTCGGTCGTCCAGGAAGATGAGACAGTCAGATGCCTTTGGATCCGCTGACCCCATTGACCTTTACGACTGACCAACGGCTCTCCCTTTGGCATCTGCAGGACCGACTTCCAACAAGGATCATTCGTACTCTCTGCCCAGTCCTCGAAAGATAAAAAATCCCTATAGCAAAAAGAAAAGAAAATGGTTGCTTTGCATCGTTCACTAAAGCCTGTGAAGATGAACATGCATGATGCGCCAAAAAAAGGAATCACATTTGGAAGAACTCATCGCCAGCTTAAAAAAATGCTTGACGAATGATGCAGGAATGCTTTAGGATTCATGTTTCACGGACGTGTTGCAAAGTTGGCTGAAACATGACGTGGGTTCGGTGCAAGTTTATCCCGATCAAGTGAGACAGTTTGCTGTGGTTTTACACTTTTATTCCACTCTACACTGAATTACAACATCTCCCTTTCAACCAGAGGCCCAACTTCCTTCAAGGATTTTTTTGACTGATCCAAAAATCAAACGGATGTCGTGGGCATCCTGATCCAAGTGAAGGTTTTCTGCTGCCTCCCTGTGGAAAATCGATTCTTTCTAGGTTAATCCTGGAACGCTTCCAGATTGTCTGCAAAAAGCAGATATTCTGCCACTGCGATCACATTTTTGAGACACAGAATTTGGCAAGGAACACATTTATCTCAATACATTGGTGAAGTCTCTTCTCAAGAACTCCTTCCACCTACGGCTAGGACGGCTGTGCCAGCAATCTACCGAACTGCTCAAAGGGCCCTCCGTCCATCAGAGTCTGACGAAACTGGTTCTCTTCAAGGGACATTAAGCCCAAGAATTACAATAGGCAGGGTTGGAAAAAAACATGTTTTTTTTTTCTTTAAAAACAAAAAACGTTTTAAACGTTTGAAACATGTTTTTTTTTGTTTTAAACGTTTTTTTTCATCTGTTTTTTTTTCTCGTTGTTTAAAACGTGTTTTAAACAGTTTTAAACGTATTTCAAAAGCTGCCAAGGCTATTTTTGCAACAATTTAGTGACAATGATACTTGAAAAAGGCAACAATAATGGTTTAATTGATAACAATAACAGAAAAATGTTGAATGTTGAGAAAATAAGCAAAAAGCATTTTTTTTTGTTTTTGCAGATTGTTTTAAACAAAACATTTCAAACAAGTTGCGGTTGTTTTAAACATGTTTAAAACACATTTAAAACACAATTTTGTTTTAAACAAATTGTTTTAAACAAGTCGTGGTTGTTTAAAACGTGTTTAAAACAGATTGTTTTAAACAGAATGTTTTAAACGAACAACCCTGACAATAGGTATGCCGAAAGGCCATCATTTTTAATTTTTTGACGATAAGGTTGTCGTGATGGAGTGGGCGATCGTGAGCACATTTGCGGTCAAGCGTTGACAACAGGCAATTGGCGGGTACCTAGACCAATGCGGTTACGGGAGGGGATAATACAAGTCAGGTTTGCCCCGCACATATGCATACGACAAGCATACTAATCGTTTTTTCCTTGCAGAGCGTTGTGTGTGGGTGTTGCGATGTCGTCCTTGCCGATTGTTGCCAATTTGTTCTGGTTTCTCATGATGTTTTCGGAAGACCCAAAGCAAGTTGGGGCGATTTTTTTATCCAAACAATTGCCCCCATGTTTCTTTTTTTTGCACTACTACAAAAAGCATTAAAATTGGACCAGTGGTTTGGATTTTACACCTGATGAATGCCCAACGCCTCGCTGCAGTCGCACTGATTTGCATTACGCACTCTTTGCTTTTTGCCTCCAGCGAGGTGCACCTACCCAGAACATAGGCCTATTCTTAATAATTATTCTAAACGCTGGCAGCAGCGCAATCTGCCTACCAATTCATGCCGTTGATTCAATCTGATGGCCTATTAATTTTCAAGTGCATTAATTGATACCATGAATCCAAATCTGAAGTTCTGGTTTTTGTTCTCTTTCTTTTTCAGCTGAGATAGTCTGTTTTCAGAGTCGAAATTCAGCTGTCACTCTGACCAGCTTTGCCAACGCAGCTGTCTCGTGGGAGATGTCAACAGGTCCTGTCCGCAAGAGTTCTCCAGCTGTGATCAAGTCTAACCATCAGACATCGGATCAGCATTTAACAAGCAGTGGCGTGGAGATGGGGGTTCACCGGGGGCATGTGCCCCTCTCCTTTTGTTGCTCAAATCTCCTTTTCGTGTGCCCTTTTGATAAATAGGCTATCTAAAATTGATGAATCTAAAATTGCTGAAATTTAGTTGAAATTGTTGAAGTTGAAATTGCTGAATCTAAAATTGCTGAAATTGATAAATAAGCTATCTAAAATTGCTGACCCTACCTCAAGTACAAGCCTGTTTTATATTAGGGAAGTCATTCTGACTTCCATGGCTCCACTTCTGCTCAGGTAGGCTCCTACTTGGACAAAAACACTATTCTAGCGAATGAAAAAAAAATAATAATAAAAAAAGGAAAAAAAAAATAAAAAAAATGTCCTTTTCAAGAACATCGTGCAATGTTTATTGTGTTTATTGTGCAAGCTACAATTTCTGGAAAAGCGCTAGCATTTGGTAGACTTCATTCTCAAATCTCCTGCCAAAGGTTCGCCCAATTGGAAACTTGCTGGAGCCCCACACCCCTCTGGGGTATCTTACGGCTACAGGCCTGGTTTGGCAAAAATCGTGTTTTTAAAATCATTTTTTCTCCACCTGTTTTTTCCATTTTTAAAATGTGTTTCAAACATTTATCGAAAAAGAAAAATTGCATTTGAGCATCAGTATCAAAAAGGGGTTCGAGCTTAGCCTGTCCGCTCTGCAGCGTAATTTTGTATTCCGCACTTCACGCAGTCGATTGTGCACCTGTAATGGGTTAAGTCATTTATACGGGGGGACACAATTGCACGGCAACAGGGAAACATTTTCATAAAAAAGCTGTGCCCTTAGCCGTGCAATTGTGTCCCCCCTTTGGCACCAGCATACGGCACAGGGTGTGCCTTATTTCTCTGGAGGGTGGGAGGTCGGTTGGAATAGGTTAGGCGCTTTGCATAGGTTAAGTTAAGTTGGGTTAGGTTAGGGTAGGTTAGTTCAGGTTAGGTTACGTGAGGGTTAGGTTAGGTCAGGGTTCTCTGTGCAGTGTACCTTTACTTACAACAACCTGGACCTAATCTAATCCAATCTGACCTAACCTGACCTGATCTCCCTGCGTGATCTCTTATTAAGCTACTAAACCCCATGATTTGCTCAGCCCGAAATTACAGAAACAGAATAAGAAAAAATAATGCAGGCAGTTTTGCAACGAAAATTCTAAAGAAAACCGTTTGAGGAGTACACAATTGCACGACAGAGAAAAAGCACACCCTGTACCGTCTGCAGGAGTCTAAGGGGGGACACTATTGCGCGACTAAGAGTACAGCTTTTTCTGAAAATGTTTCCCTGTTGCCGTGCAATTGTGTCCCCCCATTATAAACGACATTAACCCCTGAAATTGAGTACCGCACTTGAACTGTTGGTTCCGCAC
This sequence comes from Sinentomon sp. SZTP_YWyxl, assembly GCA_030068105.1. Taxonomy (NCBI): domain Eukaryota; kingdom Metazoa; phylum Arthropoda; class Protura; order Sinentomata; family Sinentomidae; genus Sinentomon; species Sinentomon sp. SZTP_YWyxl. Next base: position 7,339 of record JASGXE010016591.1, read on the forward strand.
CTGGAATAATAATTTAGAGTTCCACACTTCCAACTGTTGATTCCATACTGGTTTCCACATGTTCCGCACCTATTTGCAGATGTTCCGCACTGCTGTCGCTTCAGCACCTGTAATCTTGGTCCACGCTTCCAACTGTCAGTTCCACATCTGTAATCTTGAGTTCCGCACTTCCAACCGTCAGTTCCTAATCTGTATCCAGATATTTCCATACTTCCAACTGTCGGTTTCGCACCTGTTTCCAGATGCTCTCTTGGTGCGGAACTGACGGGTGCAAATGTCGGTTCTGCACCTGTATTCTTGCGTTCCGCACTTGCAACTGTCAGTTACACACCTGTAATCTTGAATTCCACACTTCTAACCGTCGGTACCGCACCCGTGATCTTGATTTCCGCACTTCCAGCCGTGGGTCCCCACCGGTTACCAGATGTTCCGCACTTGGTTCCGCACCTGTAATCTTGAGTTCCGCACTTGCAACTGACAGTTCCACACCTGTAATGTAGAGCTCCGCACTTCCAACTGTTAGTTCCACATCTGTAATCTCAAGTTCCGCACTTCCAACTGTTGGTACCGCACCCGTAATCTTGATTTCCGCACTTCCAACTGTTGGTACCGCACCCGTAATCTTGATTTCCACACTTACAGCTTTGGGTTCCCATCTGTTTCCAGATGTTCCGCACTTGGTTCCACACCTGTTATCATGAGTCCGCACTTCAAAATGTCAATACCGCCACTGTGATCTGAATTTCCACACTTACAGATGTCGGTACCGCTCCGGTTTCCAGAAGTTCCGCACTTCCAACTGTCAGTTCCGCACCTGTAACCTTGAGCTCAGCAATTCCAACTGTTAGTTCCACATCTGTGATCTTAAGTTCCGCACTTCCAACTGTTGTTACCACACCTGTGATCTTGATTTCCGCACTTACAGCTGTGTGTCCCCACCTGTTACCAGATGTTCTGCATTTGGTTCCACGCCTGTAATCATGAGTTACGCAATTCCAACTGTCAGTTCCTCACCTGTTTCCGGATGTTCCGCTCATTCATACTGTCAGTTTCGCACCTGTTTCTAGACGGTCTCTTTGGGCAGAACGAATGGCACAACCGTCGTTTCTGCACCTCATCTCGACTTCCGCACTTGCAACTTTCAGATCCACATCTGTAATCTTGAGTTCCCCACTTCCAACTGTCAGTTCCGCACCTGTTTCCAGATGTTCCATACTTCCAACTGTCGGTGTCGTACCTGTTTCCAGATGCTCTCTTGGTGCGGAACTGACAGGAGCAACGGTCGGTTCCGCACCTGTCATCTTGAGTTCCGCTCTTCCAAATATCAGTGCCCTACCCGTAATCTTGATTTCCGCACTTACAGCTGCGGGTCCGCAGTCCCCACCTGTTTCCAATTGTTCCGCACTTGGTTCCAATCCTGTAATTTTGAGTTCCGCACTTCCAAATGTCGATACCATTACCGTAATCTTAATTTCCGCACTTACAGCTGTCGGTTCCCCACCTGTTTCCAGATGTTCCCCACTTCCAACTGTCAGTTCCGCACTTGTAATCATGAGTTCAGCAATTCCAACTGCCAGTTCAACACCTGTAATCTTAAGTTCTGCACTCCCAACTGTCGGTACCACACCCGTGATCTTGATTTCCGCACTTACAGCGGTGGGCACCCACCTGTTTCCAAATGTTCTGCACTTGGTTCCACGCCTGTAATCATGAGTTCCGCGCTTCCAAATGTCGATTCCACCCTGTAATCTTAATTTCCCCACTGAGCTGTCGGTTCCGCACCTGTTTCCAGATGTTCCGCACTTGTAATCTTGAGTTCAGCAATTCCAACTGTCAGTTCCACATCTGTAATCTTGAGTTCCGCACTTCCAACTGTCGGTTTCGCACCTGTTTCCAGATGCTCTCTTTGTACCACGCCCGTAATCTTGATTTCCACACTTACAGCTGCGGGTCCCCAGTACCCACCTGTTTCCAGATGGTCCACACTTTCGTTCCAAACCTGTAAGCGTGAGTTCTGCTCTTCCAAATGTCGATACCACCCTGTAATCTTATTTCCGCACTTTCAGGTTCTGCACTCCCAACTGTCGGTACCACACCCGTGATCTTGATTTCCGCACTTACAGCGGTGGGCACCCACCTGTTTCCAAATGTTCTGCACTTGGTTCCACGCCTGTAATCATGAGTTCCGCGCTTCCAAATGTCGATTCCACCCTGTAATCTTAATTTCCCCACTTTGCTGTCGGTTCCGCACCTGTTTCTAGATGTTCCGCACTTGTAATCTTCAGTTCAGCAATTCCAACTGTCAGTTCTGCATCTGTAATCTTGAGTTCCACACTTCCAACTGTCAGTACCACACCCGTAGTCTTGATTTCCGCACTTCCAACTGTCAGGTCCGCAACTGTTTCCAGATGTTCCGTATTTCCAACTGTCGGTTTCGCACCTTATTCCAGATGCTCTCTTGGTTGCCTCTACACCTGTGGGTCCCCACCTGTATCCAGATGTTCTGCTCTTGGTTCCACACCTGTAATCATGAGTTCCGCGCTTCCTAATGTCGATTCCACCATGTAATCTCAATTTTCCCACTTAGCTGTCAGTTCCGCACCTGTTTCCAGATGTTCCGCACTTGTAATCTTGAGTTCAGCAATTCCAACTGTCAGTTCCACATCTCTAATCTTGAGTTCCGCACTTCCAACTGTCGGTTCGCACCTGTTTCCGATTGCCTCTCTTGGGTTCCACGCCCGGTAATCTTGATTTCCACACTTACAGCTGCGGTCCCAGTACCCACCTGTTTCCAGATGTTCCACACTTTCGTTTCAAACCTGTAATCGTGAGTTCTGCTCTTCCAAATGTAGATACCACCCTGTAATCTAATTTCCGCACTTCAGGTTTGGGTCCCACCGTTTCCAATTTTTTTCCGCACTTAATGCCCCC
>JASGXE010016592.1:0-10599 GCA_030068105.1 Sinentomon sp. SZTP_YWyxl
CACGAATTTACAAAATATATTTGGAATCCATATCAACGCTTCTCCTTCCATCGATCCTGTTCCAATACCTCTGATACCTCTCAAACACATCGTAAACTTTATGCACGTGTCCTCTCATACTAGTTAATTCTGATTATCTATTCTAAAAATCCCCATAATACATTTCTAATACTCCCTCATATAATTTTGTCAAATGCCCTGACAGGATCCTCTCTTGCGGATATGTGTTGTAACTTATTTCAAATCATCACAACGGGAATTTAAAATTGAATGCAGTTGTGTAGTTGTTTTTCATCACAACGGGAATTTAAAATTGAATGCAGTTGTGTAGTTGTTTTTCACTCAGCACAATATGTGCTGTTGTTTTTCACTCAGCACAATATATAAACTCTTCGTACAAGATGCCTTGCTCCCATTCGCACAGCCTGGCGTTTCGTTGCTGCAGTGGCACATGTTTTTTCAATGTTTTTCGATCGGAGTTATTGTATTCGTAGATATAGTGTTGTAGGCCACCACATTTCAGCATAAACATAAACACTCTCCATTTAACGGTCGCTCCACCTTTGTGGTTCAAGGTTGATAAAGAGTCCTAGTCAGTTTTATACGAAGGGAGATCAAAAGGTTCTGAGCTTTACCAATTTCCCCCTTTCCAAAGTGATTTGTTTTATGTTTATTCCATAGTTCCATCTTTCTGTAATATCTGGTCAAATTTTGATTGATTTCTGTTCATGCATTCCCGAGGAATCTGGCTTTCTGTGTTGTGGTCTCAGCTTTTTGAAAATTTGCAATTTGGAACAGCATTCTGACATCAGATTTTTGACATTTGAACCAATTCCACCTCAGGAATATCATGACCGATTGTGAAGGGTCTTCCAGGATGACTCTCCATCCCATACGATAGTAAAATGATTGGCTGCACACTTCAAATGTCGCCGAACCTCCTTGGAAGATGATCCCTGGAGCCGGGAAGCCTGAAAATTCCTCTTCAGAGAGGAGAACAGAAGAGTGGAGCAATTTGTCATGGAAAACAGACGAGGATGGAGGTTCAGCAACATTTGAAGAGTGCAGCCCATCTTTTTACCTTCGGATGGGTTGGAGAGTCATCCTGGAAGACCTTTCACAATTGGTCATGATATTCCTGAGGTGGAATTGGTTCAAATGTCAAAAATTTGATGACAAAATGTTCCAAATTGCGAATTTTCAAAAAGCTGAGACCGCAACACCGAAAGCCAGATTCCTCGGGAATGCATGAGCAGAAATCAATCAAAATTTGACCAGGAATTACAGAAGGATGGAACTATGGAATAAAAATAAAACAAATCACTTTGGGAAAGGGTAAAAATTGGTAAAGCTCAGAACTTTTTGATCTCCCAACGTACAGTGCATGGTACTGAAGGCTGCACCATACACTGTAGACTGCAGTGTATGGTACCTTCAGTATCATCTGTTGCATTTTTGGCCATTATATTGCGGAGAACGTTTTCTGCGCAATGTGCGCATGATGCTCGATTTCATGCTTAGATATCGTATCCTTATTGCTCATTTCATTTGTTCCGAAAAACGCGTATTTATGCATCGCGCGGATTCCTGTAAACACGAGCACAAATAAGAATATTTTCCTTTTCCGAAAATGCCCACCACAAAAATGCTCTGTGACAAGGAATGGGATTTCGTATTAGATCTCTGCTCCCTACTGTCTTCATTTTTCGGATTGCAACAATCCGATACTTTTGGTTCGGGTTTTGTGACGGAGATAACAGTATCTCTGCAAAAGCAAACAATTTTTCAGTTGTGATATTATTGCGCCCTCGCCATATTTGCACACAATGAAATATTGAAGCTGCTGAACAGATTTGACAATGAATTCCAATTAAAATTGTGCAAAGTGTCAGGCTTCTTTCACGCTTAAAAATGTTGGGTGACAGGATGACCCAATCTGCTGGGTAAACAGGAAATGGGCTATTTTGACTCAATATTGGTTCATTTTTCCAACACAATGCAGGTTGTTAAGTTGACGATAATGTTGGGATAATAATTTTACCCAACATTGGATCAAGAATTATACGCAAAGCTGGAAACGTCTCTCAAAATGATTCAAGGTTGGGTCATCGCATTGAATTCCTTTCTGCACCTGCGCCAACCGCAAACAAAGCACGCACCAGATTGCAGGGCCTGCCTGAACCCAGCTGCAGTGCACAGAATATGCATTGGACTCGGATCTCGGGCATTTGTCAATCCCAACCCATCCAGCTCACGCTCTCCATTTGTGTTGGCCATATCACAAAAGATCACGCATTCCTTTCATGCTGACTTGAGGATATTACCCTCCCCCGCCTATGTTCACATTCTTCGCTGATAAACCACAAGACTCAGCACTGTTCGCAAGCACGTGGGTGTATTTCCCAACCTCAGGTCACTTCAACTCTGTGTCTCTGTCTGGCGCACTGGGATTTTCCTGTAGATCTCATTCTGGATTTGCAGGCAGTCGTTCCAACTTGACAAGCTTGGTTCTTTTCCTCTGCCCGTGAAGTTGAAAATTTTTAACCCACACGTGGTTTGTTTTTGTTGTTTCCAAAAACCGTTTGCGGCTTTCAGCATTTTTTGTATTAAGTTGCTCAGACAAGAACGGAAATTACTGGGTTTTTATTACACTTCTGCTAATTTTTGCCAAATTGTTTCACTTTGCAAATTGTCTCTGAGATTTTTCATGCAGTTTGGACGCTGGTGAAATTTAAAGGCTGTCCGGTCCTTACATTTCATCACGAAAAATAAAAATTTAGATTTTCTGCCTGAAATTTTAAGACTGGTGATCCAGTCTTAAAGTTCATCTGAAATGAAAAAAGGTTTTCATTCTCATGAAATTTAAGGAATGGAATTTCTTAAATTTCAAAATGACCCATTTTGATATTTTTATGGCATGAAGTTTAAGGATTGAAAACGAGTTCTTAAATTTCAGCTGAAATTAAAACAAAATATCCAGACAAAATATTCAGCATAAAATTTAAGGACTGGCCAGTCCTTACATATTTAGCGTCCAATCCGCATGAAAATTCTGAGATACAATTTGCACAAGAATCAATTTGGTCAATAAATAACTGGTCATTTTCTCTTATAATTGGCAGAAGATATAGTAATCAAAACCACTTTGCTGCCGTTCTTGCTTGAACAACCGTGTGAAAGAAACGCTGAAATTTGCTCAACATTTGCTCCTAAATTCTAACAATTCATGCGAATGAAAATTACCACAGAAAATATGTTAATATGACCCAACAGTGGATCAACAGCCTCACAAATCAATGCTTTGAGTTGACTCTGAAATATAATTGCAATGACCCAACATTGGTTCAGATTTTAAGCAACTGAATGGGTCATTATAACCTCGCAGTAGGATCAGTTTAACCCAACAATGAATGATAAAAATGACCCAACCTTTTCGTCATCTTGACCAAAGGAAAAGGTATAAATTCACCCAACGGTTGGGTTTTTATTTTAACCCATTTTGTTGGGTCAAAATGGTGACCCAACTCCCTTGAGTCAAATTGACCCCAAAAGGGATGCCTCATATTTGCCTCAACAGTTGGGTCAAATTTGACCCAACTTGGGTCACATTTTACTCAACATTTTTAAGTGTGTTGTTTCAAATACTTCAATATGAAGATATTTAATCTGTTATGCCGGATCCGCTGCGGTTGGAAATAGAGTACACTCTCCGAAGGAAGGGATCAAAATTTGACCCAAACCACTGGGTCAAAAATATTGGGTAAAATGCGCTAAATGTTAGGTCTAAAATTGACACATTCGTTCGGGTCAAATAACCAAAAGTTGGTGATTTCTCGATTGAAAAAGATGTAGTTCTTCTGAATTTTTTCGCTCACTGACACATGAAAATGGTTGGTAATATCCATATCCACAATTTGTATGCAGTGGTGTCAAATGAGTCGGGATTTTGCGGCCAGATAACACGCATGAATTTTTTACCCAATATTGGTTCAAAAATTTGACCCAAAGATGAGTCAAAACGTTGGTCAAGTGTTCTTGAAACAGTAATGAAGATGGAACCACATGTCAGATCTGAAACTCGTCGAAATAATGATCGGATTACATAATGTTCCCGCAGTCTTTTGCAAAAGTTTGGCGTTTCTGTGCATTCTAGCACTTTCGTATACTGTATTGAAAAAAACATTTTTTTTCCGCAGCGGATCGCACTTCAGGCCAGTGCTTGCCGCGGGTGTTTTATCAGGCACTCACGTTTTGCAAACTAAGGATTTTGAGTTTGCAGTTTTGACGCTAATTTCGAAAATAATTCAGATTCCACGCTCAACTCCAGCAACTTCTTATGCCTATGAGTTTGCATTTTGGACTGGAGTTTTCCGATTTCATCGCAGACGAATCTCATTGTAAGATGGATGAGATCTCCAATTTTGTGTGAACTGAATTATCGTTAAAAACCACCAAATTGGAACATGGAAGTTGTCCCGTTTGGAGTGATTTTAACGTAGAATTTGTAGAAAACTTTTACCCAACAAATGGGATCAAACCCATGACCCAACATTACTGGGTTAATTTGACCCTCTTTCTTCTGGCTCATATCTGACCCAGTGGTTGGGTCAAATTTGACGCAACTTGGGTCAAATTTGATCCCTTCGGAGAGTGATGGCCGTCGCTACCGGGCAAAAAGCTGCAATATCTTGGAATTTCAAGACTGGAGAGCAATTCGAGAAAGTAATATCAGTTCCTTCCATTCTCTATTGCAAGGACAGGTACAGTCTTTCAGATGTGCTTCGACGTTCCAGATACCGAATCAGATTTTCTTATGCCAGTTATAGCTGTTGAAACGGATGAGCATCGCCGTTCTTACACTTTCATTTGTTGCTGCGAAATGAAGTGATTCATCAAGGGATGTGGGTTTGTTTAACAACAGCAACGGAGGAAGGAACACCTATAACGATCTTCATCTCAGACGTGGGAGTTTGCAGTGAGGATTCTGTTATTTGCTGAGGTGGTCGCTGAAGTGATTTTGTTTTCTGCCAGCAAAGGAATGTTGCACCATGTGAAGGACGCTTTCTATGGAGACGCTTTGCTTCTTACGGGAAACGTGTTGGAATTGAAGGCTACATTGAAATGTTGTTTGTGTATCTAGTTCCCAACTGAATTTTTATATTTGTAGCAAACGAGGAATTATCGTCAGACGGATTGTCTGAAAAATGGATAAGATAGACAATGCAAGCATAATTTCCTGCAGCGTGTTTGAATTTCACTGAAGTCAGCATACTGAAGAGCAGCAGCCTTCGAACTTCGTTACTCCGTGGTGGCGGATGATATTTACGCTGGCGGGATTTTCTCACCGGAAACCTTTACTTGCTGTTCGCACAATGACATCTATGTTTCAAGTACTTAATTTTTAGCAAGTAAACTTTGTAAATTACCATTTTCACGTGGGCTGCTTTAGTAAATTCCCGTTGACGAGAGGGAATTACCACCAGTGCAGACAGATTTCCGATTACGGTAGTATTTGCTTGGAGAGATCGCTCAGCATGATGTTGACAACAAATTTTACAGAAGGTTTTTTTCGAAGTTTGTTGTTACTTTTTGTCTTGCAGGCATTTATTCCTGCATTTTGTACCGGCTCATTATTGAACACACTCTACGGTCAGTGGCTTCACCACAGAGTGGCCTTGGATATGCTCTCAAGAGCAAAGCAACAGATTTTATCCAGTGACCAAAAAGTGAACACAAACTCTTTACTTCGTTCGGCTCTGGCAAGAGTGATGAACAAGCGTTTAACAGACGCGATAGAAGTCTATTGCAAGTCACATGATGAACTTGCTCTCAACAACGCACCAGGACTTACACAGGGGCAATATATAGATAATATTAACCGTCTTTTGGAGGACTATATGAAGTTTTTCACCACACATCGGATTCAGGCAATGCCAAAAGGTATAAATCGGAAGGATTTTAAGACCAACTTACAAGGTAAGGGTATAAGTAGAGTATTTCATTGTGCCTTTAGTAAAAACAGAAGAATCTCGAATTGCTATGCAAAACAACCACGAGCTTTAGTCCTGTACATACACAGACAAACTTAGATCGAAACAAGATACAACTGCTGATACGTGCGGCTTAAAATGTATTTTCCACGATGCAATCACTCGAAAGAAACTTAGTTCGGTGTCTTACTGCGAGACTGGCGACCACTCTCCCTTAAATGTCCGAATAAACATGAAAAATATCAGAAAATAGGCATCTTGAAACTAAAGTGAAACGGGTGGGATCACTGCTCTCCCAACTGGGATCACTGCTCGCCTCCTGTTTCTGTAGTGCAAGCCAGCAGCAGAAGCGGGATGGCCAGTATTGATCCGTCAGTTGTGATGGAGGGGGTGGAGATGCCACCTGCATTAGCAAATACCACCCAACATTTTTTGCCAACTGCTAGTGTTAACATGTCCACATTTCACTCAATTTCGCCACCGGTTTCTGTCGATGAGAATTTAGGGCTACCTTCCCCACCCATCCCAACCGGGATCACTGCTCGCCTTCCTGTGTCTGTAGTGCAAGCCAGCAGCAGAAGCGGGATGTCCACTATTGATCCGTCAGTTGCGATGGAGGGGGTGGGGATGCCATCTGCATTAGCCACTACCACCCAACATTTTTTGCCAACTGCTAGTGTTAACATGTCCACATTTTACTCAATTTCGCCACCCATTTCTGTCGATGAGAATTTAGGGCTACCTTCCCCACCCATCCCAACTGGGATCACTGCTCGCCTTCCTGTTTCTGTAGTGCAAGCCAGCAGCAGAAGCGGGATGGCCAGTATCGATCCGTCAGTTGTGATGGAGGGGGTGGGGATGCTACCTGTTTTTGCCACTACCACCCATGATTTTTTGCCAACTGCTACTGTTAATATGTCCCACATTTCACTCAATTTCGCCACCCGTTTCAGTCGATGCGAATTTAGGGGCACCTTCCCCACCCATCCCAACTGGGATCACTGCTCGCCTTCCTGCTTCTCAAGTGCAAGTCAGCAGTAGAAGCGGTATGGCCAGTATTGATCCGTCAGTTGCGATGGAGGGGGTGGGGATGCCACCTGCATTAGCCACTACCACCCACCATTTTTTGCCAACTGCTGGTGTTAACATGTCCACATTTCACTCAATTTCGTCACCCGTTTCAGTTGTTGCGAATTTTGGGCTACCTCCCCCCCCGTCCCGGCTGGTAACTTTGCTCGCCTTCCTGCTTCTGTAGTCACCAGCAGAATCGGGATGACCAGCGTTGATCCGTCAGTTGGGATGGATGGGTTGGGGATGCCACCTGTGTTAGCCACTTACACTCAACATTATGCCTCAAGCCACTTGGGCCGCGAAATCAATAGTCTTTGTGGTGCAAATTCAAAGATTTGCAGAGCTGCTTCTACGTCGAAAGGTGAAAATAATCGTCTTCTGCGCACCCCTGGCGTGTCAACGTCATTTTCATCTCCTTCAAGTGCTAAGCTAATCATTGTTGTTCTTAACTGCCGTTCTGCAGTAGTCGGCCTTGAAAAGAGAGTTGCTCTTCTTGAGTTAGTGAACGCCCGCTGCGCGAATGTCATTGTTCTTTCCGAGACCTGGTTAAAGCCGGACATTGCCAGCAGTGAAATATTCCCTCCTGAATTCAGAATATATAGGAAGGACCGCCCCTTCAACTCACGCGGTGGGGGTGTTCTTCTCGCCATCCATTCTTCCCTAGACAGTTCTTTGGTCGAAAATCGTGCTACTGTCTCTAGCGACCTCGAGATCATTTGGTGTTCTATTAGGATCTGTAGTTATTTTACCTTGTCACTTGCTGCACTTTATCTCTCCTGGTCTCCCACGAAGCAGCCAAATTTTCGATGATTTGTATGACTCTCTTTGTGCCCGAGTAGCTGCCAACGAAAAGTCATGATTTGAGGTGATTTTAACGCACCGAATGCCCAAGGAGTAGGTACTTTGCCCCATGGATCGACCCCTTAAAACCGTAATTCCTCCGGCTCTATATTCGTCAAATGACAAATTCTTCGAGGAACTTGTTTTGACATTTTCATTGAACCAACTTGTTCACCATCCCACCAGCTCCACTGAACGCTGTTCCTCGATTCTTGATGTTGCTCTGTGCAACTTTGACTCCCCTTGCTTTTCTGTTTCTGTTGTTCCAGGTATTTCTGACCATGACGCTGTTGTGTTACAATGGCAGGACAATAAGAGCAGGGATCAGCTTCCTAAACACACGGGCCCAACTTTTCGAAATTTTCGCATGGTCAACTGGACTAAATTGAACCTTGTTTTGAAATCAAACCCGTTTTTCTCTTTTCCGTTCTCAGGCTCCCTAAATGCTGAAGGCCTGTGGTTCGTCATCAAAAACACGCTTCTTTCAATTCTGAGTCTGATACCACCTCGCAAAGTTACGCACAAGGCCAAGTTCCCCTGGGTAAATTGCAAGCTATTGAAACTTTTCGCCAAAAAGCGACTGGCCCACGCTCGTGCCAAAAAGTCCGGCAAGCATGATGACATTTTTTCCTATGAGCTTCTGGGCAGAGAATGCGCACAGCTTCATTCTCAATTATTTAGTGGTTTCATTGACGCTGCGCTGTCCAGCCAACACTGCCAGGGCTTCTGGGGGTATAAAAAATCGCTAAAGAATGACCTAACGACCTTCTCACCACACAAAGAAATAATTCTTTGTTGACTGCTACACTTCTTTACATTTATTATGGACATTTCGTTCACAGATGAACAATAGTTCTGAAGCGAATGTGTGAATGGACAACAAAGGTATCCCAGGCAGCATTTTGTGCGTCAAACTCATGAGCTTGACTCCAAGATGACTTAAGAGCCCTTTGTCCTGCGCAAAACAGGGGTGGTTCATGCGCCTGACCAATCCATTCCTCCCTTGCGCAATTGGCGTCTTTTTCCCCAGTTGCACCCAATGACTTTTTATTGCGCCCAGCGCAATGCTGGCACTTGAACAAACGTGTGCTAAGCATGCGTGTTTCTTGCGCTTTACTCACATTTTTCGCATATAACTTTTTGGCTCATTCCAGCACATTCTGGCGCAAAGAGGAGAGTGCCTTTTCTGAGTAAAGCCGGCGCCGCACTTGCGCTTGACACAGAAAATTTGCATGGACCATTTTGGTCTTTCTGTTGAGTTTGGCGCAAGGAATTCGGAAAGACCGTTGCGGCGCATTACGGAACACCACGTGATACCGCGACCCTCCCCATATTGAAAAAAAATTATTCTATCTCGAGTTTTCTTGCCTCTTGCATCTCTCTTTTCCAACTCTGTCCTGCAGCACATTTTTTTTCCCAATCCATTTCCGCATGCGCGTCTCTGATTGGTTGTTGGGATTTCCAGCCAATTTCAACATCCAATTTTCAAAACCTCACTTAACCAAACCTAACCTAACCTAACCTAACCTGACCTGACCTGATCCTATTGCAACCCTAGAAAGACTTGCGAAGCGGTGGCAAACTTGCCAAATGGCAAAAAGCGGTGGCAATGCAAAAATCCCAAAATTGATGACGTCACAATTTGAGACGACGTGATTGGCTGTTGCGACCTCCTGGTCCGCAGAAGTGGATTGGAAAAAAAAATTATGCTGTTGAAACGCTAATGGATGTTTATGCGGGGGGGGGGGAAGAAGAAGAGGGAAGAGGAAGGGGAAATGGGAGAAAATGGACACGTGCACTGTCGGTAGGCTATGTTTGATTCAACAACCAAAGAGTGAAACTTGCGAAGAGAAATCCGTCACCCTCAGTGGAACATCATAGGGATCAGGCCAGATGTCCGGCAGAAGACAATATCCACAGAATCGAAGAGATAATAATTGCAAAAACACCACCTAGATTCAAAACAAAATGCAGTTGAATTGAACCCATGCCACGGATTACCTCGGGACGCCCACCAAGATTCACCTCGGATGCCTCAGGGAAGATTAGGCTTTGCTTCACAACCTAGGGCCACCAAAGTCAGAATTCAACACACCTCAAATTCCCTGTCCACTGAAAACGGGGTTGAGATAATCTCAGTTGCTGGATTTGGAGGGAACCCTCCCAGTAACAACGCCTAAAATTAACTAAAACTAACTGCTCATTGTATTAACCATTTCTCTCACTCACACATGATAGGAACAAATGAATTCATAAAGGATTAGGCTCTCCTGCCTCCGGACTTCTCACAAAACATTAGGCCTATGCCTCTTTCGAAATTTAGTTGACAATTAATAAAAATGGATGAATGACACAACAAATGAACACATTAAAACAAAGAGAGAACACTTACATTTTCTTCATCTCACGCATAACACTCGCGCCCTCACTCCTCACCGGATCAGACCGCGTGGTCCCTGGAACGCTCCAGATTACCATCCACATTCGCCGCACGCGAAAGAATGGGGAGAAGGGAGTTTATTAGTCTTTGTAGACTCACAATGTGGCCTTTGAGACAGTCACCAATTTTCCCGGTGGAAGTGATCGGAAATTGATCACAACAATTGATCATCAATGATCTCAGGGCAAACCTTCAGTTCAACCATTGCGCCAACTGCCCTTTTATTGGATTCCATTGAACATCTCATTGCCAACAATC